>SKCR01038804.1:0-169265 GCA_019454045.1 Zanthoxylum bungeanum | reverse complement strand
TTGTAAATCTATGTCGTCTAGTTGGATTTTAGATTCTACTTATCCAATTCACATTTTCAATTCGTTGCAGGTGCTGAAGAAAAGTAGACGACTAAAATATGGGGAGATGCAATTGCGATTCGGGAGTGGCGACTCTCTGATGCAGTTTCTATAAGCTTATGCGAGATTCCCTTACCCAGTGGGAGATTTTTGTTGCATGACTGCTTTTTTTTTACCGTGATATGTTGCAAACATTATGTCACTTTTTGTATTAGATACTGAAGGATATAATGTAAATATTAAAAACCGTTCTTTATATTTATATGATAGATATAATGTTCAGATCCTAGTTTGTGAAAATGACCATGGTCATTACATTTTGCATACCTTACAAAATATCTTTAATGCTGGAATTAATAAATGTAAAGTATCTGATATAAATAATACTGAAATGTGGCATATGAGGTTTTTTCATATAGGCGTGAAAAGCCTAATCCAGTTGGTTAGGAATGGTTTGATACAAGATCTTACCAATGAACCTTATCCAACTTGTGAATCTTGCATTCGGGGTAAAATGACCAAAGCCCCATTTTTGGGTGTATGACACCGAGCCGTTGACTTATTGGAACTAATACATTCTGATGTATTTGGTCCCATGAGTCACACCACTCACAATAGTTTTCCGTACTTTGTTACCTTTACCAATGATCTGTCACGGTATGGTTATATTTATATGATGAAACAGAAATCGGAAACCTTTGAAAAGTTCAAAGAATTCCAAAATGAAGTGGAAAAACAGACTAACAAAAATATTAAATGTCTTCAATCTGATCGAGGCAGTGAATATATGAGTGGTGAGTTCATCGATTATTTAAAGGAGAATGAGATTCTCGCTCAATATACTCCTTCGGGTACTCCACAACACAATGGAGTGTCCGAAAGGAGAAATCAGACTTTATTTAATATGGTCCGATCGATGTTGAGTTTTACAGATTTGCCCTATTACCTATGGGGTTATGCTCTTTTAACTATTGTTCATCTCTTTAATAAGATTCCTTCCAAGTCTATGTACACAACTCCATATGAGATATTGACCGAAAGGAAACCGAATCTTAATTATGTTAAGATTTGGGGTTGTTCTGCCTATGTCAGGATGGCTCAGCAAGATAGGCTTTCGCCTAGAGGGAAAAAGTTTAGGTTTGTTGGATATCCTTCCAATACGAAATGATATTTATTCAATGATACCGAGCATCGAAATGTGTTCGTAGCTCACTTCGCAAAATTTCTAGAAGTAGAATTTTTGTCTAAAGGAGGTAATCATAGACAGGCTTAACTTGATGAAGTACAACCTGGAACCAATGAACCATTGGAGGAACCTGAAGTTCAAATAGATGAAGAAGCTTTAACACACACTCTCTGTAGGTCCCAAAGGGTGTCTAGACCTCCTGAACACTTGTATTTGATACAAGAAAATAGTCTAGATATTCTCTTAATCGAAGAGACTGACCCTTATACCTATAGAGAAGCGATGTTGGACATCGACTCCGTGAAATGTCAAGAGGCAATGAAATTAGAGTTAGACTCTATGCATCAGAATCAAGTTTGGGACTTGGTTCCGCTTCCTGAAGGAATTGTTCCTATCGGTAGTAAATGGGTTTACAAGAGGAAGCGTGGGCCTGACGGAAAAGTTGAAACTTTTAAGGCCAGACTGGTAGCTAAAGGTTACTCGTAGCGACCTGGTGTCGACTACGATGAAACTTTTTCGCAAGTTGCGATGCTGAAGTCTATAAGAATTTTATTGTCTATTGATGCTTACCATGATTGTGAGATTTGACAAATGGATGTTAAAATGGTTTTTCTAAATGGATTTCTTGATGAAGAAATATATATGGAGCAGCCGGAGGGTTTTGTATCCAGCGAAACCTCAGGCATGGTTTGTAAGCTTAAGAAGTCCATTTATAGACTAAAACAAGCTTCGCGAAGTTGGAATATTCGATTCGATGAGATTATTAGATTGTCTGATTATCTCAAGAATACAGAAGAATCCTGTGTGTACCAAAAGGCCAGTGGGAGTATGATAGTATTTTTGGTTCTCTATGTTGATGACATCCTAGTCATAGGGAATGATATAAGAATGATGATGGGTGTCAAAGCTTACCTCTATAAGAATTTCTCCATGAAATACCTGGGTGAAGCTTCTTATATCTTGGGTATAAAACTCTATAGGGATAGAGAAATGAAGCTTATTAGGTTATCCCAATCAACGTACATAGATAAGATCTTAGAACGGTACAATTTTACTAACTGTACGACATCAAAAATATACCGTTCAGACATGACATTCATCTTACTAAGAAGCTGTGTCCGCAAACAGAAGATGAGAAGATTAGAATGTCTAATCAGCCTTATGCTTCATTTTTGGGTAGCATTATGTATGCCATGTTATGTACGAGGCCTGATATTAGCTACGCGGTTAGTGTAACCAGTAGATATCAGTCCAATCCAAAAAATGACCATTGGATGGCCGTTAAACATATCCTGAAGTATCTAAAAGGTACTAAGGACAAGTTTATTATATATGGAGGAAATGAATTGCAGTTAATGGGTATACGAATTCTGATTTCTAATCGGATCCCGATGATAGAAAGTCTACATCAAAATTCATATTTGCCCTTAACGGAGGTGCAGTTCGTTGGAAAAGTTCCAAATAGAGGTCAACAACTGATTCCACCACTAAGGCGAAATATATTGCTCCTTCTGAAGCTGCAAAAGAAGCTATTTGGATTAAGAAGTTTATCACAGAATTGGGAGTTATCCCAATTATCGAGAATCTGATTCCGTTATATTATGATAATACTGGAGCCATTGCGCAAGCAAAGGAGCTGAGGGCGCATAAAAAATCGCAGCATGTGGAACGAAAGTACTACATCATTCGAGAAATTATGTCGTGAGGTGACATTGTTGTGTGCAAGGTCCCAAGTGAAGATAATGTAGCGGACCCGCTTACGAAGGCCATACCTCCGAAGTTATTTGGTAAGCATATGGAGTCGATAGGTATTAGATACAATCGATATTGGTACTAGAGCAAGTGAGATATTTTGTTAGGGTTGGGGCTCTGAGCGCCAATTTCTTATGTATTTCCCTATAAATACTCTTGTAAGTATTTTATTAATGAATAAAATAAACAGTTTCTATAATATGAATTCCTTTATTATATGGTAAAGACGTAAATGACCATAGAGTGATTGGTTATGATTATTTAAATGTTAAATAATTAAATTAATTAAATGATAAATATCTTTTTACTTTGTTAGAGTAAGCAAATTGGCAAAATTTAATGTGATTAAGTGGCCAATTTTGGTTGGTTTAAATGGAATGATTTAATGCTACATTTGTGATATTCAATAAAATATTTAATGAATCAATACCACAAATTTAATTAAATCATTATCTTTTAAGTTATTTATTGAAACAAAAATTGGAAAATACATGGCTAATATATTTTTCACTTTTTCGGTCATTAGAAGAAAAATATATAAGCCTTCTTTTTCATTTTTGTTTCATTATCTAAGAACCCTAAAATCAAATACAAAGAGAGTTTGGGAGAAAAAGAGAAAGAAAGCAAAAGAAAGCTTGGAATTTTTGGAAAAATAGTTAGTTTTTGCTTACTTTCTTCTTCATGAAAAATGTTTCTATGATTGATTCTAGGCTTCAATATGTGTAGCTTATATTTTTCTCTACTTTTTTGTGTTTGTATTTTGATGGTTGGGAACTTGGTAGAAAGATGAAAGCATGTATGTTAATTAAGATTGCATGAAATTAGTTCTTAAGCATTCTTTTAACCATTTGATGGTGATGTTGCCATTCTAGAGTTTTTTAGCCATTCATAAATGACCTAGAATTGTTCTTGAGTTATTTCATGGTGGTGATACTTGTTTGGTGTGGTAGGATTTGAATTAAAGTATTGAATTGAATTAATTTGGTGTTAATTTGTCAATTTATGGAAATTATAAAATTAGGGTTCATAACCCTTTCCAAATTTGGGGATTTTCATATATGTAGTGTAATTTGATGTATATATGATGTATATTAAATTTGGGAATTATGTATTTGATCTTGACATGTTTTGAACAAAAAAGGATCAAATTGAAAATTTAGGGACCTATCAGCAATATGTAGAAAAACTGTTTTCTTGAATTGAAAATTGCATTTTCATGTATACATGTATAAATCATTTTGGAATTGATTTGGAATCAATTAAAATTGTATTTGGCAATTTAGGACTAAAATGATAAAAATACAATGTTTAGGGGCTAAACGGAAATTAATGAAAAATCTGATTTTTGGGGTAAAATTTCATTTTTTAAGTATTTAGTAATTAAAATAACCCAAGAAAATTTATTGAAATCGGAAAATTTTGATTTTCCGTGTTCCGTTGCATTTACCCGGAATTGCCTTATCTTGGGTGTTTGTTAAATTCATATTTGTACCTTTTTTTTAGTCGGAGTGACTCAAGTAACTTAGAAGAGTCTTGGCTACAAATACGGTGTGGCGTTTGGTGCCTCAAGGTAATCATAGCATGTATGGATAGTGAATGGCTTCGGTACTATGGTACCTCTGGGTTTGCATAGCTTGGGGAGGGATAATTCCCCCGTGGCATTTTCCGCCCAGTGTTGGAGGTGCATAACATGGGGAAGTGTTAGTGTTCCTAGAACATGCCAAGGATCTAATAAGGGATAATTCATATTAATATATCCAATATATTAATTTTAGCCCATATGAATAAATTAAATAGAAAAATCAAATTTAACCATTAAATTTATTTTACCGATTAATTACAAATAATCGCGTTCTCTCTCTTCCGAACACATTTAATCCCAGATTAAATAATACCTCAATTAATCCCAGATTAATTTTCTTTCTCTTAATTAATCATAGATTAATTCTCTCTCTAAATTAATCCCAGATTAATTCTAATTTAAATCAACTGTTATCGGTGAATCTTTGGGAAGCGACCCAAGAGATCCCTGGATATGTTGGCAGTAAATACGGTCATCGGATTATCCGAATATGTGCGTACCTCGTACCACGTGCTTACCGATTTACAAGACATGGTTGGCTTCTAGCAAAGCACCGTGCCTACCCAATTCTCCAGAAATATTCTTACTGGAATATATAATCTATGTCAGGCGTAGTATACGTAGTATTGCGTATTACGATCCAGTATCGGATGTCACGTGCTAGGCCTGGGGCTGGAATGTGTCTGCCCCGTACGAAGCACATGTCGGATGTCTGGTAACTAGTCTCTATTATCGGATATACATGACCTAGTCATAATATCCCGATGACTGCAGTACTTAAGAGCACTAGTACCGTATCCTACGTGACATCATCTCCACTATGACTGAAGTGATACTTCCGTCTTGACATCACACCCATACACTACGATTCTCAATATACCTAGCAGAGGCGTACACAGAACCGGTTAAAGCCCTGGACGACCAAAACTAAAGCATACCGATTGTCGCAAGTATTAGCGGTGCAAGTCTCAGGTTAAGACCAAATACACCTACCCTGATTTCGGACTTCCATAGACACATAGTCATACTACCAATGGAATTCCGAGGGGTCTATCCAGAGCGAAGCTGTTTTCCGTACCATCGGTAAAACACAACCTCCTATTACACTTGCATGAGTATCTTATACCTAAATATATGAGAACTATGCCGTTATGATCTCACATAACACGCACAAGTGTAATACTAGTCTATTCCGCATTATCGATGTCCAGTCTCGATAATACTACGACTAGGGATGTTTAATGATTAATCCTTCGAGGACTGATACTGTCTCATATCATCTCAATCCAGGAACTAATCATAGGGACCTCCTATCATTTATACATCTAGGTGATCTAATCACAAATGATAAGAGAGCAATTTCCTTTGTCACATAGTTAATTTGTACGACAACACCATGATATGTACAAATAGTGACGCTATGGGTCATAATTGTCCAACAATCTCCCACTTGGCCTATATCCAGTCACTCAAGTGTCTTACACCTGAACTATGTACGGTTCGCTCAAACTGATGAGGAAAGGCTTTCGTCAGTGGATTTTTCTGATTATCGTCTGATGTAATTTATTCGACCATCACATCGCCATGATGTATGATCCGAACGAATCAGATGAATAGTCGAAGTATATATCTGGATCGTTGATGAGACCATTAATTCTTTAGCTGATGCTGACGCCTAGCTCATCTGCTAACAGAACTATATCTAATCTAATTAGATTTATCGTCGACCCAAATGGCTTCTATTGCTGCCTCAGCAGCAGCAATAACCCGCATTTGTTATTTATTCGGTAACAGCATCTTGCTTGGAAGATTTCCAGCTTACTGTACCATTATTCAAACTGTATAGTACCGTTTAGCGACTTAAAGTCGTTTTTATCGGTTAGGAAACTTGCCGCTGTGATCCCAGTCACTTCAAGTTCTCATTCTCCATAGATTAAGACATCATCCTTAGTTCTCTAAGATACTAACGGATGTTCTTAATATCAATCCAGTGACTATCACTTGGATTGACCTGTTTGTGAATCCATATGCTCAAAGCATATGAGACACCAGGTTGCGTACATTTTTCAATGTACGAGTTCTCGCACAGTGTCAATAACCTCTAGATATAACTCAATAGATCTTTATTTCTAGAATAAAGGTTGTTACTCCCAAGAATTCTACGAAGAATTTTAATGAAAGCCAAGCTTTCACCGATCGTAATATGGGAATATCATTTCCAAGAAATGACATATCATCATTAATTAGGAAATCATTGTCAGTGCGCTCCCACTAACCTCTTTATATACACAAGAATCATATTCGTTTTGAATCAAATCATACATTATTATGATTACATCAAAACGATAGTTCCAAGAACCCAATGCTTACTTCAATCCATACATGGATCGAATAACCTGCAAACCTTGTTTGCTAGTTTTGGTATGACAAAACCGTCAGGATGTACAACATCCTCCAAAAAGGTTTCCTTTTCAGGAAAGCGATTTTCTCGTTCAGCTGCCATATTTCATAATTGAAACATGCAGCATCAGTAAGTATTATCCAAATGGATTTAACGTGGCAACAGGTAAAAGATCTCGTTGTAATCAACACAATGTTGATAACGATACCTTTCCGCTACAAGCCAAGCTTAGTACGTTGGTATGTTGCCATCCACGTATGTCTTCCTTGAAGACCTATATAGTACCATTAGGCACAATGCCTTGCGGTACAACAACTAGTGTCCAAACATAGTTGATATATATGGAATCCATTTTGGACTCATGGCACTTTTCCATAATAGGGAGTCGATACCTTGTATCACTTCATCATACGTAGTCAGTCGTATTCCTCAATAAGATTGACATCTTTCTGAGGTGAGATCAGAAACCCATACCCAGGTTGTTTTCTGACTCTCTCCGATCTACGCGGTTCTTGTGTATTAGAATATTACTGGTACAGTTTCATCATTGATGAACTGTTTGTGTTCCATTAAGGACTTGGTGCTTTGAATAGTATTACTCCGATTTTCATCGAGTTTTACTATCCTCCCACTTACCACTGCATATCGGTATTCCTTTTAGGAAATCCACATGGTGAGCAACAATTAAAATTGTTCTCTTGTGAGATGTATAAGTACTATACTTTGGTTTCCCTAGGATAACCTACATTTGGCACTTGTCCAATTTGGGTTCTTGTTTGGTATCATCCAAACATATGCCCAGCATCCCAAATCTTCAGGAGTGAGAAACCCAGTTTCTTTCCTGTTTCATATCTAATATGAGATCTGTCAAACAGATTTTCATGGAACCTTATTCAAAATAAGTATTGCACTGTTAAATGCTTTTCCCTTTAAAGGAAAATGGTAGCTCAGAGCGACTCATGATTAACCTTATCATGTCCAACAAAATTTGGTTTCTCCGTTCGGACACACCGTCAAACTGACGTGTTCAGGGAAGAGTCCTCATTGAAAGAATACTATACTCTTTGAAGTATATGAGAAACTTACTGCTTAAGTATTTTCATCATGGTCAAACCGTGATGTTTTAATACTTTAGCCCATCTGTTCGTCTATTTCGTGTCGAAACTCTAAAAGTTTCTGATTTGTGTTTCAAAAGAAACATATAACCATAACGCGATGCCACATCGGTAAGGTCACGAAACATTCATATCCACCTCTAGCCTAGCTAGACATGGGCCCACTTTCTTCACTATGAAAAGGGCTAACAGATCGGTGGTTCTTGCACTTTCAGTAAGAAAAAGTATTTTAGGTACTTTACCTAATAAACTAGATTCGTAGACTTTATTTGAGTGGAATCAAATCCGTCCTAATATCCACTCTTCAAAAGTGTGGATATACGAGTCTTGTTTAATTGGTTCCCAGACAACACTGCCACAAATAAGTCTCATCTGATCAAATCAGTTTGAGCTATTTGTTTGTCATATTATATGTTTGAGATTTATTTATATTCAAAATATAAATATTGTTATTCACATCTAATGTGTTTATCTCAATATCATCTTTATAAAATAAAACACTTTAGTGTTCTAGAATATAAAGGTATACTTGCAACGAGTTATACTCGATATAAAGATAATGTTTCTAGTCAAACTAGTTACATTATAACAGTTTCCTAATTTAAGTACACATCTAAATGGTAGTTCCTAAACTTAGGTACTACGGTTGAAACAGTGACTTTCGTCCCGTTTCCGATTCGCAGATTAATTCTCAATTGAAGTCAGTATCCTGCTCATAGCAGATTCTGCACATCAATGCATATTTATGTATCACACTAAGTATCTAAAATCCAATTTTAATACTAGTAGTGAACATATTTATGACAAACATATTTGAAGTCATCACCTTGTCTTGTTTTCTATTCCTTCATGTTTGCTTTGTCCATACGGCAGTCATGCTTCAATGACCCCGTTTGCCACAAGTTAGGCAGACATCTTGGGATATGTCATTTATCTTCCTAGAAGATTATAATGATTTTGCCTTTGCCTTTTTCATATTCCAAAAGTCTTTGGCCAAGCCTTGGCCTTCTAGAATATCGAAGTAGGGTGCGCCTTGCGCTTCTTGCCTTATTGCAAACTTTGACTTTGGTCTCCTTGAGAATAGTCATTAACTCTCCAAGAGTTGTTTATTGTAATTCAATACTTCTAAGATCTTAGAATAGATCTATGAAGATCCTTCAATTTCATTATCATACTTTAGGGATCTAATCCTTACTTCTGATTAAGAAATTAAGGAGTCATTATGGCAAGCATAATGGATTAAGCATTAAAGTTATCATCACATGAATCTTCCAAAGATTATGCTCTACTATTTGCTTAACTCCGGGCTTAGGCCTAAGATGTTATTTTATCAAATAAAGTAACTTCTTAGTTTCAGGACTATCCTGAAATTTATTCCCAATTTGAAAATTAAAGTTGTCTAAACACATTTTCTCTAGGATAATGTTTCAAACATTAATCTTTCAATTTAATCTTGATTCTAATAGTCCAACTATTTAATCAACGATTTCAGGTAAAATCTAATGTAATGATTACTATAGTCTAACTATATAACTTATTACAATTTTATTGGTTAAAATCAAATATATATTGATTACTATAATCCAATTATATAATCATTATAAATGATTGGTAAAATCCAAATATATTGATTACTATAATCCAATTATATAATCAACTATAATTGAAGGGTAAAATTCAAATATATATTGATTACTATAATCCAATTATATAATCAACTATAAATGAAGTAGTTTGAATACAGTCTAACTGTTAAATAAAACAACTATTAAATATTAGTCCAACTAACATTTAATTTATTTGACGAATGATATTTGATTGAGCGCGTATGGCAAGTATCTAAACGAATATTGCAAATTTATTCTTGCCTCCCACTATTTTTCGGCGAGCCTCTAACCCTCTTTGGAGTACTCGGGAAACCTAGTTTCCTAGTGGGCTAGGATCCCGTTAAATAACACACAATCTTGACTTTGGCCAAAAAATTGTATGATACTTAACTAGGTAGATCTCTAAGATCAATTGGATCTCATCCAATTCCTAGATCCAGTAGGTGGACATCCAAGTCCGAAATATATATCTTATATATGCCAATATATCAAATATATTACCTAACCTTTTTCCTCTGAATCAACTAAGTCTTGGCTTTGGCACAACAAACTTAATGATCCCAGTTAAGCGGAACCCATTGACATGGAAAGCTTTGTAATCAATGTCGATGGACAAGAAGTGATCTTGACTTTGGCCAACAAATCACGACTTGGACAAGACACCGATATGGAACAAAACTCTCATGATTCAAACACATCCGCAATTGACAAAGGTCTTGACTTTGGCCAACAAACCAATGCCAACTTTGGATCTTGAGTAAGAATCAATCAACGGAAGGAAAAACGCTTAATATGATTTGAGGGTTTTTCGCGTGCAAATTGGAAACCAATTTATTATCTTTGTTAAGGTCTCATCATCATACACCCTTAAACATGCATTCTAAATACATAATAAAGCGCGTATAAATAAATAAATTAATAATGATATACGGATGGATATGTCACAAATTGTTCCTAGAACAAATCACTCCCTTTCCTCTCCCCGGCTAGAACTATTCTAACTTCTACCCAATTACTTAATACAATAAAGAAACCTCATTTACATTTAGGGGAATAGGTGAGAAGAGAAATACAATGAGAGATGAGATAAAAGGCTGGACACGTAGGTCCAATTTAATAAATTGTAAACTTATTACAACAATTTCCAAAACTGCCCTTGCCCTTCTAATATCCATCCGATATACATTATTCATACAACAAATTCATGTATTCATACAAATCATGTTATTCAATCCATCTAATCCAATTAATTAATCTTTGAATTAATGATCATCCAATGTTTAAACAACGATTTGATTTGCGTGAGTCAAACTCGTTTAAGAATAAATACTCAAAGTAAGTATTCTTGAATTATATTGAACTACAACTTTAAATCCAATTTATTTGTATTCAATACTAATTCCAATTTAATTACAAATTAAATATATACACTTACTTATAAGCCTTAAAGACTTGGATTCCAAATCCAATCTTAATGAGTCTCAAAGGCCCAATAACATCCAATGTCAATTCAATTAAAGTCCAATGGGCTTTTATTTGATTCTTAAGGCATGGGCTTTGGCATAATGGATCAAACCCAAAATGCCAAGGCCCAATAGGAATCACCCTATTGCCAACAAATCAATTTAGGCCCATTAGGCCCAATTAAATTCTTTAAAGGGCCAAGTGATGTATTTGGACCTTATGGAATTGGTTTTGGGCCCAATTGGATCCAATCCAAAATTCCAAAACCAAACTTAGTCAAACCAAGCCCATCAAGCCCAAATACACACTTTTAGCCCAATACATAATTAAAGGCTTATTAACATAATTATAATATTCCAAATATCATTATTATTTTAATTAAAGTGTATTAGCCATGATTAATTAATTAAACTCAATATTTCCAAAATACCAATTAACTTAATTAATCATGCTTAATCCATCAATTCATGCTCAACACAAATTGAAACCAAAACACATCATTTCATGCTCAACACAAATTGAATCCTTTGATTTTAACATAAACTTTATTGACTTTGATTCCAATCCAATCAAACCAACAATCAACATTTAAACATGCATTTAAACACATCATTTCATGTTACAAAAATCAAAAAACTGTAGTACTATTCACTGCTACATTCGGCCACACTAAGGAAAAATTAATTTTTGATTCATTTGATTTGTTTCAAATCTAATCATGCATAACTCTAAGTTATCATATTCTAAGCATGCTCAAAGCATCAATTTGAAAGAATCATGTTCAAAACATAAAAGCCCCAAATTTTAGTCTCATGAACCCTAAAATTTTCATGCTTAAAATTGGCTCTGATACCATTGTTAGTGTTCCTAGAACATGTCAAGGATCTAATAAGCATGTAAAGGTGTTCATAAATTCAAAATAAGTTGCGGAATATACTTACAATGAACGGATTTGAGCTTTAAAATTTTGAGAAGAGATCTCCAAGATCCAAGCTTTAAGTGATTATTCCAACTCTTGAAGTAGTTTCCCTATCACCTTAGTTGATTTCTCCAAGTGCTAGCTTTTTTGATTTTGCCACAAAATCAAAGAGAATGGAGGAAGAATCTCACGCCCAAATGGAGGCTTCTAGGGTTTTTCATTTTCCAAAATGTGTTACAAGTGTGTAGAGTGAAGAGAGAGAGAAGACTTTTTGGTTTTGTTAAAGGGTTTTACCCTTTTACCCAAAACCATGTAGTTGGGGTAATTTGGTTTCACCTAAACCAATTGGTTGGGAAGTAAGTGGTTTTGGCATAAATGCCAACCACTTTCCAACCACCACTTCACATGTGTGACATGTGTGAAGTGGGCCCCACCATTTTGAATTCAAAACTCAAAATGTCTCTACGAACATTTGTCGCGGCTCGGTTCCGTTTAATCCGATTAAACGAACTTTCATCGCTAAATAATTAAATCTAATTTAATTAAATAACGATGCCTCGTAAATATATTACGAACGTCGTTTACGAATTAATTCTAAATTAATTCGTTCATTCGTATTATAGTCCGACTTCAATTTCGTAACGAAATCCAATTTATATTAATATATCCAATATATTAATTTTAGCCCATATGAATAAATTAAATAGAAAAATCAAATTTAACCATTAAATTTATTTTACCGATTAATTCCAAAATAATCGCGTTCTCTCTCTTCCGAACACATTTAATCCCAGATTAAATAATACCTCAATTAATCCCAGATTAATTTTCTTTCTCTTAATTAATCCCAGATTAATTCTCTCTCTAAATTAATCCCAGATTAATTCTAATTTAAATCAAATGTCATCGGTGAATCTTGGGAAGCGACCCAAGAGATCCCTGGATATGTTGACAGTAAATACGGTCATCGGATTATCCGAATACGTGCGTACCTCGTACCACGTGCTTACCGATTTACAAGACATGGTTGGCTTCTAGCAAAGCACCGTGCCTACCCAATTCTCCAGAAATATTCTTACTGGAATATATAATCTATGTCAGGCGTAGTATACGTAGTATTGCGTATTGCGATCCAGTATCAGATGTCACGTGCTAGGCCTGGGGCTGGAATGTGTCTGCCTCGTATGAAGCACATGTCGGATGTCTGGTAACTAGTCTCTATTATCGGATATACATGACCTAGTCATAATATCCCGATTACTGCAGTACTTAAGAGCACTAGTACCGTATCCTACGTGACATCATCTCGACTATGACTGGAGTGATACTTCCGTCTTGACATCACACCCAATACACTACGATTCTCAATATACCTAGCAGAGGCGTACACAGAACCGGTTAAAGCCCTGGACGACCAAAACTAAAGCATACTGATTGTCGCAAGTATTAGCGGTGCCATGTTGATGGCACAAGGAGAGTACATTCCTTTGTGGCCAGTTTATTTGATGCCTCGAGGCTGCATCATTCTGCCGAGCCATGTTGATAGAAAAATTAGGGTACATTCCCTTGTGGCCAGTTTATTTGATGGCTCAGGGTTGTATCTATTCCGCTGAAGTCATATCTGATGGCACAATGAGGGTATATCCCATTGTGGCCAGTTTGTTGTGATGGCTCAGGATCAGGTTATGTCCCACCGAGGCCTTGTTACACTCGTTGGCATGGGGTTGGAGTTTCTCCCCATGGAAAAATGGTGACGACACAAGGAGGGAATATTCCGTAATTGCCAAGTAATCGTATCGGCTCGGGGCTGCGTTACGTCCCGCCGAGGCCTGACTGCCGTGTATTGGTACAAGGAGGGATCATTCCCTTGCGGCTAAGTAACATAGATGGCTTGGGATCGATCGTTTTCCCAAGGCCCCTATTTTTCAGATCAGTCCGGGGCTGGGTTACGTCCCACCGAGGTCTTATTTCTGATTAATGGCTCGATGGTGGCTTTCCCTCATGGATTTTATTTTGTTTTGCAGGCTTTGGTAGGTCTTTCCATTCCGAGATTGCAGCACGTCATGAGCTTACAATCAGCTTGAGGTTACGAGAGATGAGATTCTTCAAGTTGTAGGTTGATTGGGGAAGAAAGCTTACACGGTGATAACTTGGAGACGTGGGTTACATCACAAGTTGGCAGAATAGTGGGTTTAGGCGCACTATATAAAGGGGTTGAAAATTCAATGTAAGAGATTGGCTATTTTGATTATAAGCACTCATACAACTTGTAAAAAAGAGAAAAAGGCGTAAGGGGGAGAGAGAGAGAGCATGTCGGTATGACCCGAGCTCATAATAAAAAGATTCTATTTTTTTTTTGCACCCGTGGACGTAGGTTGGATCCATTCTGCCGAACAACGTTAAATCCTATTTTCATATCTGTGCGTTTTCTTGTTTGTCTGTCGAGTTTGTTTTTGGTTCCCAACAAACCAAACAAATTCATTGTTTGAGGAAATTTTATTCGAGGAGTGATTTTCCCAAATTAATCCTAAAATAAAAAACAGCCGTCAACAGATGAAATGATGTATCAATAATTGGTTGTTTTTATTAGATCTCATTGTTAAATCTATTGTCTATATATATTCGAATCTGAGCAACCTCAATCAAAACCGACTTGTTAGACAAACGCATAAACACAAATCTATCTTTGTGATCATAATAAAATGGCCCATGACAGTTGTTATGATGGGATGATCGTATATTGATTATTAAAAAGTCCATTGAGAGACATAATATTTACTTATCATCTCAAATTTCACTACCATTCTTATCTTTTTCAAACATGTAAACACAAACCGATCTTTGTGATCATAAAAAATGGCCCCGTGCCAGTTGATATGATTGGATGATTATATTGATTATTAAAAATTCATTGAGAAACAGAGAGTACTTACAGCTTATCGAGTCAAATGAATAAACTCTATAAAGTGAACCAAGTTACATGCATGAAATAAATTCGAAAGCGACGTTCTTCAGTAACCTTAATTTGAAATTCTATGAACCAACAATGCTTTTTAATTAACATTTTAAACCACGTCAGAATCCATTTGTAACACAATTTTAGGATAATCAAACGAATCATTTAGGACGTAATCGATACATGAATCTATGTTTTAATTAATTATTTAAGTCAATTAAAGCTAATCAAATCTTTTGATTTTAAGAGTTTTTTTTAATATGTTAATGTTATCTTTTAAGGATTCACTAATGTTCCGAAATTGGAGATTTTAAGAGTGTCGATGCAATGCACTAAAACAATATTTGCCTATGTTTAATTATTAGTTGAAGGCCCATCTGGGTCCCCAAGAATCATTGAGTTCTGAGATGACCCTTTTCCAATTCACATTACAAACATGTTTTTTTATTTTTTGTGTGAAAGGAATATTAGTATGTTAAATATTGATTTTTTATTTTTTATTTTGGTTTGGAGATCTTAATTTCTTTGGTTTAAATAGCTTTATTACTAGTTTTTTTCCCTTTTGAATATTATAATTTAGAGAATCAAAACATCCTGTTATTGGTCACCATTAATAATTTCATCTCCGTGTTTTAAAACTTATTAAAACCTAATATTTGTTATTGATCGACAGTGGAATTTACTATATCATGAATAAAAATAGTAAAAGACAGCAAAAATGCTAAAAATTAAAAGTTAACAAAATCTTTTTAATGCTACGATAATTTTTAATAGTCAATAAGTGCTAATTCACTTTATTAAGATATTCATACTTTATAAAATAGGTCTTATGTTTGATTCCTCATAATTTTATTAATCTACAGGTTTTATTCTCACAGTATTTAAGCATGATTTTATTAATATTTACGTCTTGCTCTGGTACCCTTCGAGACCAAATCATTAGTAACCCACCAAGCGAAATATAATCTCTCTCTATATATAATAAGCTAGTGACCTAATCATTGTAATTATAAATATCAGTATTTGAAATTGTGACAATAAAAGAAAAAGGGGGGAATTTTTTAAAAGATCAAAACTATTACGACTCTCAATTTAGTCAAAACATAAATAAATTTTACTCGTAAAAGATACAAATATATATATGGTAAAGTAATTATCACAAGATTACAAAAAACAAAAAAAAAAAAAAAATGGAAAAATGGAAATTAATAGAAAGAAGAAAATTTGATTTTTTCCAACTTTAATTTTAAAAAATAAATATCATTCGAAATATAAAGTGTCCAAGAGAAAAATTACAAATTATTGATATGTTGTCTAAATAGTGTCATTAAACGAAATTAACATGCTACATTCAACCATTAATTCACTAACATGTCAAATTGAACATAAACCATAAAACTTAGAAAAACCTGGAAAATGTAGAAGATGATGAAAAACTGGTCCAAATCGAGTTGCCTATGTCCTTAAGAACTTATTAGCTCTGCCTTAGTGCTATACGGATGGGTTTGTGGCTAACGTTCTCCCATGATTACTTATATGCTTCTTGTATAAGGGGCACTCCTTTAACAAAAACTTGAACAAGGAAATGGAGGAAACTCACTTTGAAGATGACTCTCTAAAAAACAATGGAAGACTTATCTAGTTTTCTGGATACTTAGAGTGAACCCCCAATGCTCCTTTATATATGCATGGAATTGTACCTTTGAGGGTACCCTTTGATTTGGGGTGTTACCCTCATAAGGGTTATACCTCTTCCTTTATGCCTTTTGAAGCATAGGGACCCATCTTTCCAATTTAGAGGACATGTCCCTTCATCATTGTGCCTTTCCAATAACACATTACTTAAGGGACATGTCTCTTCAACACTAAACTATATATTTAGAGAATTTGCAACAATCCCTCATAATTCTCTAAATTTTAATGTAGACACTTAAGAGAGTTTCCGTGAAATAAAACTGCATTGAAATAGATAGTTTTCGCCTTGAACCTTTTCCAGTGAATGACAATCAGATTTACTTGGCGAACCAGTGACCCATAGTCTTGAACAGTTCTACCATTGGTGCAAACTAAGAAAATTACCGACACACAACACTTTACTTCGACATTTCTCGTATCGACAAGACGCTTCTGATGGTGGTTGCACGCCCCGGAGACAGTGACTGGATTGTTGTCCGCCAACCGTTCTTCGTTTCTCTCTCATCTCTCTCATCCCAAAATTTTTGATGTGGTTATGGTATTTTTTTTTTAATTTCGTAAAATTTATCCCTTTTATAGATAAATTTCAAAAATTATGAATTGACTCCCGAAATTTACACTTTGGCCCCAATATAGGGGTAATTTCTGAAATTACCATATTTAGGATATTTTGATGGAAATTTAAAAAATTTCAATACGAAAGTTGTTTGAGTCTAATGGTTCAAAACTCACATCTATTGGAGTTCGTTTGCTATTTTTATATTAATAAATTTTCTTTATATAAAAAATCACGTTTCCAGTTATTTCGAATTTCACAATATCCAATGCAACAAATTCCACTACAAGACATTCCAACACATATTACAATACTCACTCTTATTCTCCAACATTGTCTCATTCCGAGATCCAAACATCTATTCAAGATTCTTCCAAAACTGCTCCGAAGACTTGAGATATTACACAACCATTAAAAAAATATTGTTTACGTGTGTAGTTACTTAAAAATATATTTGATATCAAACCTTTAAAAAAATCATTGTGAACAGTAATTTTAAAAAAAAAGTGCAAAAAAATATAATATTAAAATGGAAATTGAAAAAAAAAAAAAAGAAGATATAAATATGATGTAAGTCAACTAGATATTAATATTTATATTAATTAGGAAGAGTTTTAGAAAATTATAAAAATTTATGGAAATCATTAGTCCTTTTAGGAAGTACTGACTTTTTAATAATTCTCAATAAAAATATCATGACGACAATCGATTTTTTATTTTTTTAAAAAATGTTTTAAAAGAATTTAGATGTTTTAATCGCATCAAGGGAAATATATCATCTGGCCACCCATTATTAAGTAAAAGAATGAAAATATATTAAGTTTTTAAATTTTCTTTTTGTCCACCGAAATTATAAAAATAAATGGATATTTTACACTTAAATATCCATTATTATTAGTTTTTGAATGTTAAATGTTAATTTTTCATGATTTAGGATTGACATATGAAAATTTTTTAAACTATATATTTTCAAAAATTAGTTGGGTGGGATTTTCCCATCTTTCAATAATATCCTTAAAAAGATTTCTGAAATGAATTATTTTTACTCAGCCCTCAACCTGTTCAGTACGGAAATCATTTGATTTGAGATCTGTTCCTCCAATAAAGGCTCATTGCATAGTAGCCCAACTCAGCCCATTTGAATTTTGTAAAGCAAGTTAGAAGTATTACTCAATCCACTCACTCTAGTCTCATCTAATTGGACCAACTTTTTGAATTGGAAATTGCGAGCTATTTTCAATATATGTTTTAAAGAAGAGTTGGGCCATATTTATATGCCAAAATGGAGATTGTTATTGAGTTGAGCCAAATTTAGTACAACAATGTAATAATAGCGTAATTCCAACATTGTAGTAATGAGTTGAAAAAAAAAAAAAAAAAAAAACTAGATGTGAAAATTACTTCATTTTAGTACAAATATTACTCATATTTAACATTTTGAGTTATAGTTAGAGATAGACTTTAGAATTTGAACTTATTCATATGCGCGATGAAACGAGATTTGATCATAATAAAAAGAAGTAGAAGAGTCAGTGCTACATTTTGATCTTGGTATATAAATCGTGTTTTGCTCACAATGTTCATTACCTGTCCCAAATTATTTATCACACATACAAATTTCTTACACAATGTCTCAACTTATGCATCACATTTGATGATGTTAGATTTCGTTGTTAAAATTCAACCTAACATTAATTAGGTCATGTTAGAATTCAACCTAACATTAATATGGTAGTTATATGTTAGATTTAATACGGTAGTTGTGTACTTATGTATTTAATATGATAGTTGTATAATGTATATATAAAGACCTTCCATTGTAGTTCTAAACTCAAGTAAATGTTAATACACATTTTCTTCACAAATTCTCACATGATATCAGGAGCTTAAATTCTTTCCAAAGGTTGAAGAATGCATCAAACGAAACTCGGATCGGAAATTTCGAGTTTCGGAAAAATTGTCAAAAATCACTTTTGAGCATATCATCAGCTAGTCATGTCGAGACGAGCACAGTGATATTTGCAGCGATCAAAAGGAGGTCCAGGAATGCCGCCAGCCAACGAGTGAAGACCACTCTCTTCCACGTGTCTGCTACGTCAGCAAGATGGGTCCCGCTTCTGCCACATCACCAGACACGTGTCTGCCACGTCAGCATAATTTTGATAAATTTTAGAAAGACCCTATACTTTCTTGAAATTTCATTTTAGCCCTTATACTTTTCTGAAATTGTAAGTTGGCCCCTATTTTTTTAAATTACATTTTAGCCCCTAAACTTTCAGAACTATATTTTAACCCATATATCTTCTGAAATTATATATTTTGGTCCCTGTATTGGATTTTGACCAATGAAGTACTATTTCCACCATTTCGACCATTCCAATCACAACGGTAACCTCAGAATCGTCAAAATCAATCTCGATCTTACACTATTTCATAAATGGAAAAAATCAGATGCTACGCAACCCATTCCTACCATCCTCACAGGTACAAACTACCGTCTCTGGGTTCAGGGAATGCGTATTTTTCTCAAAAGTTGAAAACTATAGCGCTATGTTACTGGAGATGTCAAGTCCTCCACTCGGCTCACTGATGAAATTGATGGACAACTTGCTGACCGTCTCGAGGATTGGGTTAGTAAGAATCAAAAAATTCTGACATGGTTCCGAAATACTTCGGTTCCAGCCATTCATCATCAATTTGGCCACTATGAAACTGTAAAAGAAGTTTGGGATCTGCTTGTATTAAAGTACACATCTTCTGATCTCTCTAGTCAGTACTGGGGAAAAGTTGCATATTTTGAAACAAAAGAAATGCTAGTCTCTTACTGATTTTCTTGCACAAATAGAGAATATTTATGACTAATTTGCTCTGTCAGAACCATCTATGAGTTGCACCGTTGATACAACTAATTATACAGCACATCTTGAGCACATACGGCTAATTTAATTCCTTATGGCCCTTACTGATGACTTTGAATCTTGTCGAGTTTCATTGTTACATCAATCTCTCCTACCTACATTGGAAGCTGCTGTCTCTCAGTTATTGTCTGATGAAACTTGTCTCAGCTTAATAGCGTAATTCCAACACTGTAGTAATGAGTTGGAAGGGGAAAAAAACTAGATGTGAAAATTTCTTCATTTTAGTACAAATATTACTCATATTTAACATTTTGAGTTAGAGTTAGAGATGACTTTTGAATTTCAACCTACTCAAATGCGTGCGGAAACGAGATTTGATCGTAATAAAAATAAGAAGAAGAGTCAGTGCTACATTTCGACCTTGGTATGTAAATCGTGTTTTGCTCACAATGTTCATTACATGTGAAACTTTTGGGAGCTTTTATTATGAGAGTTCGGCCATAGCTCTCTAATGAAAGGGAAAACAAAAATTTTCACTTTAAAAAACAAGCCAAAACCGACTTTGAGGTGTATTTTAGTCATTTGTTCATTTTAATTAAATTAAATAATAATAAGTTTTAAGGAAATCCAATTTGTAATCTTTAAGCTTTAAAGAATCATGCCACATGTAACCAATAACAATCAAACAAACTGCATACCAATTATGTAATATTGATATAATTTAATTATCTAGATATGTAACATTTAAACACCTAAATAATTAATTAATACGATTATTATTATATATGTATTTTTATTTACATTAAATAACAAATACATATATTAATGACATGTGTCAAATTCTCATTTGACAATTAATTAATGTGTATCAAATCAAATATTGTATCAAATACAAATACATATTAATTATTAGTTGACCAAAATCCCATAATGCATGTATTTTCGTTTAACCGATATTCGAATTAACTCATTTAACCTAGTGAAGAATTATGAATAATCTGTATTATTCATAACGCGTTGCCCAATTGCTCAGCGAGTACACTTCATATTGTGGGACTCTCTAAGTTTAGGTTTATCCGCCACGGAATCCAATTTCGTGTCCATAGTTCACCCACTCGTAAATTATGACGACCGTGGATAATCTCGCTAAACTATGCAAGTTGAGGCCATTGCATACGTATAATCCCTCCGTCACAGGTTATCAATATTATACCAGGGATATAGATAAGAACGTCAAATCCTTAAGGTATAAATTAGTCAACTTTCAAATTTACGATCTCTAAATAACACTCGGAACTCGCTTTCGAAGTATACCACAGCCATGGATGTACTAGATCGTAAATACGTACATGATACCTATGCCATGTACACATGACTGACGAATTCCATCTGATACTCACAGGATATCATGAGCATCAGTCCACACCCAAGCGGAGGTCTGATCTAAATAGATCAGTGATGTGACTGCCATCAAAGTGTGGAGGATATCTCATATATCCGCAATGGTATCTCAACTTGAAGGGCCACTATGCTACTCGACTCATGAAGATTCCAATTGACGTTGGTGTACCATATATTAGGAAATTTTCGGTAAGTCATTTAGTGTTTATCAAATAAACACCTATACGTCTATACGAGTCTCCCAAGACTCGTGGTTCATTGGGATAAACCATCAGACCAAGTCTCAATATATGACATGTACTGGTCTCAACGGATTTTACTAACTGACCCGTGTTAGTAAATCTTGACCAGGAACTTTATTTGATAATATACTTCTAGCAGTGACACTTCCCAATGTCAATTACAAACTATTTTGTAACTGTGCACTACAAAATATATTATCGGGTCTTTGTCTAATATATACATATCATTAAATCATATTTAGTTTCAATCTAATCGTAATTAGATCAAATATGTGTATAGAATCAAGCAGTACTACCATAAATAAGTAATATTATGGAAAAAAATAATTGTTTATATTCATGAATCAGACATAAATACGATCCGGATTGGCACTTCGAGTACCAACCTCAACAATTTATCCCACTTAATCTAGTGTCAATCCACAAAATTATATACACATCTAAATATGTATTACATATGCATGGTTCTTAACAGCTGAACTAGCACTCAAGAGGTAGGCAACAACAAGTAAGCGCGCTATAACATATTGAGTTTGTCCAACAAACCCAATCATTTCCCTTAGCCAGCATTGTTCATATATTGTATAACCTAAGTTATACATCAATATGACTCAGTTGCGACATCAATATTGTGCTACAACTACTGAGTTGTCTATGTATTTAGAGATCAAATCCAAATATTATGAGACAACCGCAAGCACAACACTAATATCAAAATTTCTAATCTATGAGGTCACTATGCAAATTCATAAGTCAATACTTCATAAGTTACAACTAATTCCACTAATACAGTAGAATCAACCGTGACACTCCCACTGTATCTTTTCTGGCTCTATATGACGTAGACCATTTAACGTCAAAATTAGACTCAAAACTAATCTGACCATAATAGTTGCAGACTATATTCCCCATGAATAAGAAACTCGTTCTTAATATCTTAAAGATACCAAAGAACATGTTTCAAGACTCATCCTATGGTGTACAAGGTATCAAAAAAGCTCGTAACAATTATGATCAAATTGATATCTTTAATCGCTAATAATATAGTATTCATTATGCCACTATCCTATGATGGATAATATTGACTAGACATTCTAATCAATTTCCTTTTCGATAAAGGAATCATCATTTATGAAAGATGAATATTATACACAAGAGACACATTAATTGTCAAACAGTTATACTTACTGTCTCAGAGATAGTCTTGTTGTGTTCTTTATTAGACCATATCTAATGTACGACTAATGTGAGTATCTCACAAGTTTCTTGTTTATATCATATATAAAAATTTATATTAAATATAACAAAGATTACTCTCACTGCTTTCATAGAGAAAATAAGACTTAGGTAAATCTTTCACCTCACAAACATCTCATTATTACATTAATAATGATAATGTTGTTAGATATACAATACTAGAAAGAAATATGTACGCTCCCATTAACCCTACTATCACATATGTATTCTCTATGCTTAGATAAAATCAAACAATTTGACTAATTTAAAAATTAGATAACACAGATTTTCGGAAAGCTCATCTTAGTCTACAATAGGCTCTATAAGCTGGTATATAAAACTGTGATCTTAACAGAATACAAACTCCAGGGCCATTCTTGAACGAACTCTTCAAGCAAAAAATCATAATGGATCTCTTCTTCGAAGAAACCATTCAGGAACGCCACTTTGTATTCCTAGTTAAAATACACAGTTTAATATCAACATTAACCAACAGATCCTTAATTGTTTAATTAGTGTGACTAGAGACAAGTTTCCTCAAAATCTACAATAGATTGTTGAGTATAACCTTTATCACTATCATACTAAAAAGGTCAAACCTTTAATAAGCTCACTTTGTTTTCATTGTGGAAACCATTTGCACATTTTATGAACGATTCATAACGAAAGCTTAATCAAGTTCAAAACTTGATTGTAGTGTGCTACGAACAATCTTAGATTTATGGTTCAATGCTAACTTCTGAGATCGATATCAAATATCATTCCCACTACAAGTTATCGGATAATTTTCTTCGATAAGAAAACAACAGAACCATTAAGTATCAAATACTTCACAAATGATTCAGACATCCTATTGGACTTATATGGAAGCTGTCTAAAAGTATTTTCATCTTAATAATTATGTAGCTCCATATAAATTTTATCACTCTCACATTTGACTTCACTAAGTCAAGTATTTTCTATATTGGTCAATATCTGATGTTACACACTAAGTAATAAAATAATTTTATTACTCGGGATCGTAGAAAAGATATTCTATCAAATAGAATATAATATAATATTAAATAGAATAAATGATAAACTTTTACTTCTACCTCCGAGGCGCAAATACTTTTTAATTATATAACCATTATACAAAAGGAAGATTCAAATCTCAAACTTTTCAAGATTCGAATTTTCTACTTATACATATCATATATATAACTCTAGAAACTAATGGAACATTAATTAAAAGGATGAAGTAGTATTACATGAGCGTATCCCCAAGAGTATTGAAACTAATTCGGTAACATTCAATATCAAAGGAATCAAATCATATAAGATTCAATTTCTCCCACCAACTAATTCTATCAAATTGGAATCGTAGAAGAATCATATTGAGTAAGAATCATATTTATTGAATAACCTTAGAACTAATTTCCATAAATTCATATGTTTGATCATATCAAACATCTTTGAACAATTCAAATACTCGTGATGAATTTTAAAATTTGAAAACTTCAAATCGAATATCTTTGAACCATTCAAAATATTCTATATGTGTTTCATTAGAAACATATTGAAAGTTCTCGAACCATTCAAGACGTTCAATATGTGTTCTTTTAGAAACATGTAACTAAGTCATGACAACTCATTAACTAATTTAAGAAGTAAAGAAAACTATCCAAGGTAATTTATAATTCATTAAACTACATAATCTAATGTATTAGTTTAATAAATCTGTGGTCCAATGACGATCATTGGTTAAATGAGATTTAATCACAGTCCTGAATACAATATTCATTAAACGGATAAGGATATATGATGTGATCTCACATCAGACCATCCTTTACCATACAGGATAAACATCTAATGCTTATGTGATAACAACTCATAAAACATTGTTCTAAGTTATTTACTTAACCAAAATATTTTCTTAATGTTTATCACTTCATCAATGACACTACTAGTCATGTAAAATATGAAATAAATATTTATAAAGAACAAGTAACTATCCAATAGTCATAAGTTTTGATATCAAATATCAAAATAATCATTAAATAATATTTTAAATAACTAGAGGGGAGATCTGGTATCTAATACCAATAGTTGTCGTATTGTGAGAATCAATATTCTCTACACACAACTATACACATCTCATTTCTTTAGCTTTATAATTTTCCTTCAACTACTCACAACAGTTGCAAATAATTGATTAGCAAAATGTGTCAGACACATTACCTCTAAAGGTCACTAAAGCCAAGAAACGTCATTATCAGATAAACAAATACCTAATGGGGTTTTCTTAATGTCAGTCAAGAATCTCGAGACATGAACAAATTCACGTCAATTCTTACTGCAAAAGAAACTATTCTCTTTAGAGAAGTATATCCTAAAACATATATCTATTTAGATTACCTAATATGACTTAGTAACTAAGTCACTAACCATCTTGATTTTTCAAGAAAATCGGAACAAAATTTCCCGATGATTTTGTCTAATCTAACAATATCCAAGCCTACTCTTAATCTAGAACATATTCTAGAAATCTGCAACCATATGGAAAGTCAGAAAACATATATATAAAATATGCATGCAGTGGATTAAGAGTTCAATTCTATTAACAATATAGAATAAGGAAAACAAAAGAGGTAATTTTCATAATATTACACACTGTCTTAGTTATGGATTTTTAATCCAGCAGTGCCTCCTCACATTTTACATAATACCATAATCCCCAATGGAAAATGGGAATCCAATAATTAAATTGAATTCCATAGTGAGAAGTGGACCCCATGAATATAGTTCGACTCACAACTGTGACACGTTCTCGTCTGCGTATATTCACAGGTAGACAACTCATTGTCAATCACACTCACTGTGACTCCTGATTTCGGTCCTGACCGTTTCTCATTGTGACAACTTTGGCACGTTCACAATGAGGCGTATCAAGGCTTCACTTGTCAGTGACAAAATCAAGCTACCGATGTAGTCCTGACAGCTTTAGCACGTTCAGGATTTCCACTTTCACTTGAATTTATCTCTTATCATATAAGTTATACCGGTGTCAATGAACTTCCATCAGCCATAAATGCACAACTTTGGCACGATACAACTACAACATCCGAAAATCATTTGCATCCGTACTGATAAGGCGGGCCAAGAAATATGTATTCTTAATACTAGTTACTTTAATGCCATATTTAAGCGGGGATATTCCTAAAGAGAGTTTGGCTTTACATCAAATATAGAATTTAATCTAGATCAATTTCTCAACAGTTTAATTCCCCTGGGAAAACATAACTTAACTTAACCATTAAATCTTCGTTATGTTTTTCGTTAGTGTAAAACCTAAAAATTAATAAACATCTAAATCACATGCATGTGCAAATATCAAAATTGGATTATATATCATATATCAAGCATGAAAAATATAATGGATGAAGGATCAGACCTGCTCTGATACTATTTTTGTAGGGGTTTTAGCGCGGGCGCAGCGGAAGCGCGCGGTTCGAGCGAAATCGTAATTTTAAACTTTTAAACTGACCAAATAAATTATTCAATATCCAATATGAATAACTCATTCATATTTCACCTAAACATATTTATTTGATATCAAATAACGACATAAATAAGTTTGAAACATTGCGAAACTTTTATGAAATATGTTTTTTTTTTCCGAAAAGTGGCAGAAATACGTTTTTGTCCGAATCAGCCAACCAATACACACGGGGGCTGCCCAGGTCAGCCCCAATAGTACTTGGCCAGTTCATGAACTATCGAACAGTAACCAATTCAAGTTTGGACAGCCGGTAAGTCTGAAACTCACCTATTAACAATCGTTTTCATCACCTTTTTCGCATATTTCAACTCCGAAATAATTTCCAGCAATTGTTCCAATGCCCCAAAACACATCCAATACATTTATACAAACATACTTTTCATCACCAAAATCACGAAATTCCAGATCTGATTTGGTAACCAAAATTATCATTTTCATGCTTTAGATCCAATTTTCTCAAAATTAATAATATTAATACTTACACCAACGAAAGTCACCACAAATGAAGAACTCAAGAATAATTCTAGGAGTTACAAGAGTGGTCATAACACTCTGGAATGGGAAAAATTCATAAAATGACAAAATTGAACTAATATTACAATAATATTATTCAATCTAACTTCACACATGCATCTAGCCTCCAAATCCGTCCTCCAAATCAAAAAGCCCCAAAATCTAAGAAAGGAAGAAACCCTAGAACTATTCAAGATCCTTAAGAACAACAAACAAGCTTTCTAAATCTAAAATTATTGAAGATTACCTCAAAATCGCCTAATTTCCTTAAACTTCTTCTTGATTTATTCACCTTCTCTCTTGATTCTTCATGAAAATTTTGGGAGCTTTCCTTAATGAGAGGTTCAGTCATATCTCTATAATGAAAGAGAAAACATAAATTTGTATTTTAAAAAAATAAGCCAAAACCGACTTTGAGGGGTATTTTAGTAATTTGGTCATTTTAATCAAATTAAATATAATAAGCTTTAAGTTAACAAATTCAATTTGTAAACTTTAAGCTTAAAAGAATCATGCCACATGTAACCAATAATAATCAAATATATTGCATAATAATTATGTAATATTGATATAATTTAATCATTTAGATATTTAACGTTTAAACACCTAAATATTTAATTAATACGATAATTATTATATATATATTTTTATTTACATTAAATAACAAATACGTATATTAAAGTCATGTGTCAAAGTCTTATTTGACAATTAATTAATATGTATCAAATCAAATCTTGTATCAAATACAAATATAAATTAATTATTAGTTGACCAAAATCCACTAATGCATGTATTTTCATTAACCGATATTCGAATTAACTCATTTAACCAGTGAAGTATTATGAATAATCTGTATTATTCATAATGCGTTGCCCAAGTGCTCAACGAGTACACTTCATATTGTGGGACTCTCTAAGTTTAGGTTTATCCGTCACGGAATCCAATTTCGTGTCCATAATTCACATCCCCACAATTGTATTAGACGACCATAGATAATCTCGCTAAACTATGCAGGTCGAGGTCATTGCATACGTATAATCGCTCCGTCATAGGTTATCAATATTATACCGGGGATATAGATAAGAACATCAAATCCTTAAGGTATAATATAGTCGACTTTCAAATTTAAGATCTCTAAATAACAGTCGGAACTGGCTTCCAAAGTATACCACATCCATGGATTTACTAGATCACAAATACGTACATGATACCTATGCTCTGTACATAGGACTGACAGATTCTATTTGATACTCACAGGATATCATGAGAATCAGTCCACACCCAACGAACAGGCGGAGGTCTGATCTAAATAGATCGGTGACGTGACTGTCATCAAAGTGTGGAGGATATCCCATATATCCACAGTGGTATCTCAAGTTGAAAGACCACTTTCCTACTCGACTCGAGAAGATTCCAATTGACGTTGGGGTACCATCTATTAGGAAATCTTCGGTGAATTGTTCAGTGTTTATCAAATAAACACCTACACGTCTATACGAGTCTCCCAAGACCCATGTTTCATTGGGATAAACCATCAGACAAAGTCTTGATATACGACATGTACTAGTCTCAGCGGATCTTACTAACCGACCCATGTTAGTAAATCTTGACCATGAACTTAATTTGATAATATAATTCTAGTAGTGACACTTCCCAATGTCAATTACAAACTATTTGGTAACTGTGCACTACAAAAAATATTATCGTGTATTTGTCAAATATATACATTGTTGGACAATTATGACCCATAACGTCACTATTTGTACAGATCATAGTGTTGTGTACAAATTAACTATGTGACAAAGGAAATTACTCTTCTGTCATTTGTAATTAGATTACCAAAGATGTATAAATGATAGAAGGTCCATATGATTAGTTTCGGATTGAGATGATATGAGACAGTATCAATCCACGAAGGTTTAATCATTAAATATCCCAAGTCAGAGTATTATCGAGATGAGACATCGATAATACGTAAAAGACTAGTATTACATTTGTGCGCGTTGTGAGGGCATAACGTCATTGTTCTCATATATTTGGGTATATGATACTCATGCAAGTGTAATAGGAGGTTGTGTTTTACCGATAGTACGGAAAACAGCTTCGCTCTGGATAGACCCCTCGGAATTCCATTGGTAGTATGACTATGTGTATATGGAAGTCCGAATCAGGGTAGGTGTATTTGGTCTTAACCTGAGACTTACACCGCTAATACTTGCGACAATCAATATACTTTGGTTTTGGTCGTCCAGGGCTTTAACAGGTTCTGTGTACGCCTCTTCTGGGTATATTGAGAATCGTAGTGTATTGGGTGTGATGTCGAGATGGAAGTATCACTCCAGTCATAGTGGAGATGATGATCACGTAGGATACGAAACTTGTTCTCATATACGCTGCAGCTATCGGGATATTTTGACTAGGTCATGTTTATCCGATTATAGAGACTAGTTACCAGAGATCTGATATGTGCTTCGTACGGGGTAGACACAATTCCAGCCCCAGGCCTTGTACGTGACATCCGATGCTGGATCGAAATACGCAATACTACGTATACTACGCCTGATATAGATCACATATTCCAGTAAGGATATTTCTGGAAAATTGGGGAGGCATGACGCTTTGCTAGAAGCCAACCTTGTCTTGTAAATCGGTATAAACGTAGTACTAGGTACTTACGTGTTCAGATAGTCCGACGACGGACCGATTTACTGCCAACATATCCGGGGATCTCATGGGTCGCTTCCCGAAGATTCACCGATAACGTATGACTCGCACTTTATTAATCTGGGATTAATTATAAGGGAGAGAAAATTAATCTGGGATTAATTACTGAGATATTTTATCTGGGATAAAATATTAATTAAAGAGAGAAAACGATTAATTTGGAATTAATCGATTAAATAATATATTCGTTATATTATACGAAATTGGATTTCGACGTGGAATTGAAATTGGATTTTAATTCGGGCGAACGAGTTAATTTAGAATTAATTCGTTAGCGACGTGAATAATGATTTTGCTAGACATATTATTTAATTGCGTCGCAACGGAAAATTCGTTAATTTGGAATTAGCGAACCCGAGCCCGTGAGTGTTTGCGGGCGCACTCGCATTGTGAATTTAAGTACGGCCCACAAGTCACATCAAGCGTCAAATCGCTAGTAACATCAAGCGTCAAATCACTTGCCACTTTGAGTGATGTGATGTCTAGTCACTTTTGATGTGAATAGTGACTTGAGTGGTTGGTAGGCATTTATTGCCTTTTGGCTCCAAAATTTGGTTGACCTTTTTGAAAGGCTAATACCAAATTTTTGGTATTTTTTTTGGATTTTAGAAATCAAATAATCAACACAACACTCTCTCTCTCACTCTCTTCTCTTTTCACGCCCAAGGGGCAATTTTCTTCTTCATTTTTATGTCAAAGCCGAAAATGAAGAGGAGAAGCAATGGAAATTTTGTGGCAAAATTTCCGGAGTGCTAGCACGCTTTAGGAGTCTTGCGAAGGTGATAGAGAACCGCACCCGTGAGCATGGAATCACATCACAAAGCTTGGAGCTTGAGATCATCCATGGCCGAATTTGGAGGAGCAAAAACCAGTCAAAGCCGTGAGCTCTAGGAGGGAAAAGCTTGATGATTTTCGTTGTTCCTCGCGTCGCAAAAGCTTATCGTTGTAAGTATGTTTCTCCATACTTTTTCGAGTATTCACATGTATGTTTCTTGCTTGAAAATGATCCTTGGGACCTTAGAGAAACCCAACAATGGTATCTTGAGCCATTTGAGCATGAAACTGAACTTATGGTTAAAATTGGGTAAATTGTATTTGAGCATGATTTGATAAAATTATTGATTGAGTATGCTTAAATGATGTTATTTGAAGTTTGATCGGATCAATTTCATGAAAAGTTGATTGGATCATTTTTCCCCAATTTGATTGGCTTGGCCGAATCTATATTGCCCTAAATGTCTTGGTATTTTTGTGTTTTTTATCATTGGATGAGTTGAAAAACATGGGTAATATTGATTTTGGATTTAATTTGATTGAAACCGAATTGGATATATAAATCCCCAAAAGCCGAGACATGTGAAACATGAAATGGGTTTGATTTTTGATTAAAATGTGTTGGACATGTTTTGATGTTAATGAGCATAATTAATTAGGCTAATTGATATTTTGGAAATGTTAATTTGGTTAATTAATTATGGCTTTACACTTTGAGTAATTAAATTGTGAAATTGGAATTTTTTGGAATTTAATTATGTGGGCAAATTTGGAATTGGGCTTGTAAAGTTGTAATTGGGCTTTAATGGGCTTGGTTGTACCAAGATGGGTTTAGGCTAAATTGGTTGGATCCAATTGGGCCCAAAACCATATCCATAAAGTCCAATTATGACTAATGGACCTTTAATATTAATTGGGCCTAAATTGGTTTCTTGGAAAATAAGGGTGATTCCTTAAATGGGCTTTGGTATTTGGGTTTGACTCATATTGACCAAAAGTCCATGCCTTAGAAATTAATTAAAAGCCCATTGGACTTTAAATTAAATTGACATTGGATGTTAATCGGGCTTTGAGACCCGTAACGATTAGATTTGGAATCTAAGTCGTAAAGGTACATTAAAAGTGTAAATATTTAATTTGGAATTAAATACATGAATTAGTATTAAATACAAATTAAATTGGATTTAATGTTGTAGTTTAATTTAATTCAAGAATTCGTACTTTGAGTACTTATTCGCAAAACGAGTCGGACTCGCCCAAAATCAAATCGTTGTTTGAACATTAGATGGTCATTAATATTCAGATTAATTAATTGGATTAGTTTGATTGATAACATGCTTGTGTGAATACATGGTTGCGATGTATGAATAATGTATATCGGATGGATATTAGATGGGTGGGGCAATTTTGGAAATTGTTGTAATAAATTTAGAATTTATTAATTGGACCTGCGTGTCCAGCCTATTACCTTTTACTCTTTGTATTTCTCTTCTCACCTATTCCCCTCAATGTAAATGAGGTTCTTTAGAAGTGTTATGTAATCGGGTAGAAGTAATACTGTGCTAGCGGGAGAGAGGAAATGAGAGATTTGTTCTAGGAACAATGTCTAAGTATCCATCCGCATATCATTATTATTTATTTATATGCGCCTTATTATGTGTTTAGAATGCATGTTTAAGGGTGTATGATGATGAGACCTTAACAAAGATAATTAATTGGTTGCCAATTGCACGCGAAAAACCTTCAACATCATATTAAGCGTTTTTCCTTCCATTGAGTGATTCTTACTCAAGATCTAAGACTGGCATTGGTTTGTTGGCCAAAGTCAAGGCCTTTGTCCGTCGAGGATGTGTTTGAATCACGAAGGCTTTGTTCCATATCGGCGTCTTGTCCAAGTTGTGATTTGTTGTCCAAAGTCAAGATCACTTCTTATCCATCGACATTGATTACGAAGCTTTCCATGGTCAATGGGTTTCGCTTAACTGGGATCACTAAGTTTATTGTGCCAAAGCCAAGGCTTAGTTGATTTAGAGGAAAAAAGGTTAGGCAATATATTGGATATATTGGCATATATAAGATATATGTTTCGGACTTGGATGTCCACCTACTGGATCTAGGAATTGGATGGGATCCAATTGATCTTAGAGATCTACCTAGTTAATTATCATACAATTTGTTGGCCAAAGTCAAGATTGTGTGTTATTTAACGGGATCCTAGCCCACTAGGAAACAAGGTTTCCCGAGTACTCAACAGAGGGTTAGAGGCTCGCCGAAAAATAGTGGGAGGCAAGTATTAAATTTGCAATATTCGTTTAGTTACTTTCCATACACGCTCATACAAATTTTTCGTCATATACATTAATATATTAGTTGAACTAATAATTAATCGTTGTTTTAATTGAACAGTTGGACTGTATTCAAATCATTTCAATTAATAGTTGATTTTATAATTGGATTATAGTAATCAATATAATTGAATTTAATTTATTTTAAATTATAGTTGATTATATAGTTGGACTATAGTAATCATTATAATGAATAGTACCTAAAATCGTTGATTAAATAGTTGGACTATTAGAATCAAGATAATTGAAAGATTAGTGTTTAAAACATAATCCTGGGTGAAAATGTATTTAAACGACTTTAATTTTCAAATTGGGAATTATATCTCAGGATAGTCCTGAAAACTGAGAAGTTACTTTATTTGATAAAATAACATCTTAGGCCTAAACTCGGAGTTAAGCAAATAGTAGAGCATGATCTTTGGAAGATTCATGTGATGATAACTTTAGTGCTTAATCCAATAAGCTTGCAAAATAGACTCCTAAATTCTTAATCAGAACTAAGGATTAGATCCTTATAGTATGATAATGAAATTGAAGGATCTTCATAAATCTATTCTTAGATCTTAGAAGAACAAAATTGCAATAGTAAACTCTTGGAGAGTTATTGGCTATTCTCAATGAGACAAAGCCAAAGTTTGCAATAAGACAAGAAGCGCAAGACGCACCTTACTTCGACATTCCAGAAGGCCAAAGCTAGGCCAAAGGCTTCTGGAGTGTGGAAAAAAGGGCAAAGGCAAAGTCATTATAATCTTCTGGGAAGACAAAGGAAAATCCTAAGATGTATGCCTAAATTGTGGCAAACGGGGACACGAAAGCGTGACTGCTGTATGAACAAGACAGACATGAAGGAAGTGAAGACGGTGCAAGGCTCCGACTCCAAACATGTTTGTCATAGACATGTTCACTACTAGTATTAAAATTGGATTTTAGATACTGAGTCTGGTACATAAATATGTACTGATGTGCAGAATCTGCTCATTAGCAGGATACTGACTTCAGTTGAGATATATCTGCGAATTGAAAACGGGACAACTGTCGCTGTTTTAACCGTAGATACCTAAGTTTGGGAACTACCCTTTGGGTGTGTACTTAAATTAGGAAACTGGTAAAATATAACTAGTTTGACTAGATACATTATCTCTATATCAGAGTATAACTCGTTGCGGGTATACCCTTATATTCTAGAACACTAAAGTGTTTCATTTTATAAAGATGATATGAGATAATCACATTAGATGTGAATAATAATATTTATATTTTGAATATAAATAAATCCCAAACATATAACATGACAAACAAATAGCTCGAACAAATAGTTTGACTAGATACATTATCTCTATATCAGAGTATAACTCGTTGCGGGTATACCCTTATATTCTAGAACACTAAAGTGTTTCATTTTATAAAGATGATATTGAGATAATCACATTAGATGTGAATAATAATATTTATATTTTGAATATAAATAAATCCCAAACATATAACATGACAAACAAATAGCTCGAACTGAATTAATCAGTTGAGACTTATGAGTGGCATTGTTGTCTGGGACATAATTAAACAAGACTTATATCCACACTTTCGAATAGTGGGTACTAGGACAAATTTGATTCCATTCAAATAAAGTCTACGAATCTAGTTTATTGGGCAAATTGCCTAAAATACTTTTTACTTGGTAAAAGTGCAAGTGCCATCGATCTGTTAGCCCTCGGTCATAGTGACGTAAGTGGGCCCATGTTTAGCTAGGCAAGAGGTGGATATGAATATTTCGTGACCTTTACGGATGTGGCATCGCTTTATTGTTATGTGTTTCTTTTGAAACACAAATCGGAAACTTTTAGAGTTTCGACTCGAAGTAGACAAACAGATCGGCTATAGTATAAAACTGTCATGGTTAGACCATGATGAAAATACTTAAGCAATAAGTTTCTCATATACTTGAAAGAGTATAGCATTCTTTCAATGAGGACTCCTCCGGAACACGTCAATTTGACGGTGTGTCCGAACGGAGAAACCGAATTTTATTGGACATGATAAGGTAATCAAGAGTCGCTCTGAGCTACCATTTCCTTCAACGGATACGCATAAACAGTGCATAACTTATTTTGAATAAGGTTCCATAAAAATATGTTAGAAAGATTTCATATTAGATATGAACAGGAAAGAAACTGGGATTTCTCATTCCTGATGATTTGGGTATGCTAGGCATATGTTTTGGTTGATACCAAACTAAAACCCAAATCGGATAAGTGCCTAAGTTGTGGGTTATCCTAGGGAAACCAAAGTATAGTATTTATACAACTCACTAGAGAACAATGTAATTGTTGCTCGCCATGCGGTTTTCCTAAGAGGAACACCTATATGCAGTGGTAAGTGGGAGGAAAGTAAAACTCGATGAAAATCGGAGTAATACTATTCCAGGCACCGATTCTTTAATGGAACACAAATAGTTCATCAAGGATGAAACTATACCAATAATCTTCGAATACACAAGAACCGCGTAGATCGGAGAGAGTCAGAAGACAACCTGGGGTATGGGTTTCTGATCTCACCTCGTAAAGATGTCAATCTTATTGAGGATTGTGAACTGACTACGTATGAGGAAGTGATACAAGGTATCGACTCCCTATTATGGCAAAGTGCCATGAAATCCGAAATGGATTCCATGTAAACAAACCAAGTTTAGACACTAGTTGATTGTACCGTAAGGCATTGTGCCTATTGGTACTATATGAGTCTTCAAGGAAGACATACATGGAAGGCAACATACCAACGTACTAAGTTAGGGTTGTAGCGAAAATGTATCGTTATCAACATTGTGTAGATTACGATGAAACCTTTTACTCGTTGCCATGGTTAAATCCATTTGGATAATGCTTGCTGATGCTGCATGTTTCATTTATGAAATATGGCAGCTGAATGCCAAAATCGCTTTCCTTAACGGAAACCTTTTGAGGATGTTTATAACATCCTGACGATTTTGTCGTACCAAAACTAGCAAACAAGATTTGCAGGTAATTCGATCCATTTATGGATTGGAGCAAGCATTGTGTTCTTGGAACGATATCGTTCTGATGTAATCATAATGGTATATGATTTAATTCAAAACGAAAATGATTCTTGTGTATATAAGGAGGTTAGTGGGAGCGCACTGACAGTGACTATCCTAAGTAATGATGACATGTCATTTCTTGGAAATGATATTCCATAATAAAATCGGTGAAAGCTTGGCTTTCATGAAAATTTTCCATGGAATTCTTGGGAGAAACACCTTTATTCGTAGAATAAAGATATACTGGGATAGATTTAAAGTTGTTGATACTCTCCGAGAACTCGTACATTGAAAAATGTACGTGACCTGGTGTCTCATACGCTTTGAGCATATGGAGTCACAATCGGGCCAATCCAAGTGATAGTTACTGGATTGATGTTAAGAACATCCTTAAGTATCTTAGAGGAACTAAGGATGTTGTCTTAAACTGTGGAGAAGGAGAACTTGAAGTGACTGGGTTCACTGCTGCAAGTTTCCTAACCGATAATAACGACTATAAATCGTAACAACGGTACTATAAAGTTTGAATAACGGAACAGTAAGCTGAAAATCTTCCAAGCAAGATACTGTTACAGAATAAACAACAAAAGTGGATTATTGCTGCAGCTGAGGCAGCAATAGAAGCCATTTGGGTCGATAATAATCCTAATCAGATTATGAGTAGTTCTGTTAGCAGCCGAGCTAGGCTTCAGCACAGGCTAAAGAATTAATACTCTCATCAACGATCCATATATATACTTCATTTTTCTCATCTGATTCGTTTGGATCATACATCGTGGCGATGTGATGATCGAATGAATCGCATCAGATGATAACCATGTAAATCCGCTGACGAAAGTATTTTCTCAGCAAAAGGTGAGCGAACCGTACATAGTTCGGGTGTTGGACACTTGAGTGACTGGCTATGCCAAGTGGGAGATTGTTGGATAATTATGACCCAGAGTCACTATTTGTACAGATCATGGTATTGTTGTACAAATTAACTATGTGACAAAGGAAATTGCTCTTCTGTCATTTGTAATTAGATACCAAAGATGTATAAATGATAGAAGGTCCCTATGATTAGTTCCGATTGAGATGATATGAGACAGTATCAATCCACGAAGGTTTAATCATTAAATATCCATAGTCAGAGTATTATCGAGATTGGACATCGATAATGCGTAAAAGACTAGTATTACACTTGTGCGCGTTGTGAGGGCATAACGACATAGTTCTCATATATTTGGCATAGGATACTCATGCAAGTGTAATAGGAGGTTGTGTTTTACCGATGGTACGGAAAATAGCTTCGCTCTGGATAGACCCCTCGGAATTCCATTGGTAGTATGACTATCTGTCTATGGAGTCCGAATCAGGGTAGGTGTATTTGGTCTTAACCTGAGACTTACACCACTAATACTTGCGATAATCAATATACTTTGGTTTTGGCCGTCCATGGCTTCAACAGGTTCTGTGTACGCCTCTTCTTGGTATATTGAGAATTGTAGTGTATTGGGTGAGATGTCGAGATGGAAGTATCACTCCAGTCATAGTGGAGATGATGATCAAGTAGGATACGAAACTTGTTCTCTTATATGCTGCAGCTATCGGGATATTATGACTAGGTCATGTTTATCCGATTATAGAGACTAGTTACCAGAGATCCGATATGTGCTTCGTACGGGGCATACATAATTCCAGTCCCAGGCCTTGTATGTGACATCCAATGCTGGATCGAAATACGCAATACTACGTATACTGCGCCTGATATAGATCACATATTCCAGTAAGGATATTTCTGGAGAATTGGGTAGGCATGACGCTTTGCTAGAAGCCAACATTGTCTTGTAAATCGGTATAAACGTAGTACTAGGTACTTACGTGTTCGGATAGTCCGACGACCGGATTTACTGCCAACATATCCGGGGATCTCATGGGTCGCTTCCCGAAGATTCACCAATGACGTATGACTCGCACTTTATTAATCTGGGATTAATTATAATGGAGAGAAAATTAATCTGGGATTAATTACTGAGATATTTTATCTGGGATAATATATTAATTAAAGAGAGAAAACGATTAATTTGGAATTATTCGATTAAATAATATATTCGATATATTATACGAAATTGGATTTCGACGCAGAATTGAAATTGGATTTTAATTCGGGCGAACGAGTTAATTTAGAATTAATTCGTTAGCGACGTGAATAGTGATTTTGCTAGGCATAATTATTTAATTGCATCGCAAAGGAAAATTCGTTAATTTGGAATTAGCGAACCCGAGCCCAGGAGTGTTTGCGGGCGCACTCGCATTGCGAATTTAAGTGCGGCCCACAAGTTACATCAAGCGTGAAATCGCTAGTAACATCAAGCGTCGAATCACTTGCCACTTTGAGTGATGTGATGTCTAGTCACTTTTGATGTGAATAGTGACTTGAGTGGTTGGTAGGCATTTATTGCCTTTTGGCTCCAAAATTTGGTTGACCTTTTAAAGGCTAATACCAAATTTTGGTATTTTTTTTGGATTTTAGAAATCAAATCATCAACACAACACTCTCTCTCTCACTCTCTTCTCTTTTCACGCCCAAGGGGCAATTTTCTTCTTCATTTTTCTGTCAAAGCCGAAAATGAAGAGGAGAAGCAATGGAAATTTTGTGGCAAAATTTTCGGAGTGCTAGCACGCTTTAGGAGTCTTGCGAAGGTGATAGGGAACCGCACCCTTGAGCATGGAATCACATCACAAAGCTTGGAGCTTGAGATCATCCATAGCCGAATTTGGAGGAGCAAAAACCAGTCAAAGCGTGAGCTCTAGGAGGGAAGATTGATGATTTTCGTTGTTCCTCGCGTCGCAAAAGCCGATCGTTGTAAGTATGTTTCCGCCATACTTTTTCGAGTATTCACATGTATGTTTCTTGCTTGAAAATGATTTGGGACCTTAGAGAAACCCAACATACATATCACTAAATCATATTTTGTTTCAATCTAATCGTAATTAGATCGAATATGTATATAAAAGTAAGAAGTACTACCATAAATAAGTAATATTATGGATAAATGAATTGTTCGTAGTCATGAATCAGACATAAATACGATCCGGATTGGCACTCCGAGGACCAACCCTAACAATTGCAACGTCATTGCACAATCAGCATCCCCGTCAGCGCTACGTTAGCACATAGTCATCTAACACGTCATTTCCACGTGTCTGCCTTGTCAGTAAGACGGGTCCCGCTTCTACCACGTCACCAGACACGTGTCTGCCATGTCAGCATAATTTTGGTAAATTTCAGAAAGACCCCTATACTTTCTTGAAATTTTATTTTAACCCCTATACATTTCCAAAATTGCAAGTTGACCACTATTTTTTAAAATTTCATTTTAGCCCCTAAATTTTCAGAACTACATTTTGACCCATACAACATCTGAAATTCTATATTTTGGTCCATGTATCAGATTTTGACAAACGAAGTGTCATTTCCACCATTTTCGACTATTCAAAACGCAATGGTAACCTCAGAATCATCAAAATCAATCCTCATCTTACACTATTTGACAAATGGAAAAATCAGATGCTATGCAACCCATTCCTACCATCCTCATAGGTGCAAACTACCGTATTTAGGTTCAGGAAATACGTAGTTTTCTCAAAAGTCAAAAATTATGATATTATGTTACTGGAGATGTCAAGTCCCCCACTCGACTCACTGAAGAAACTGATGGAAAGCTCACTGACCGACTCGAGGATTGGGACAATAAGAATCACCAAATTCTGACATGGTTTCGGAATATTTCATTTCATGACTATCATATTACATTCGGTTTGGGCGTGCAGGCCGCAGATGCATGACGCGTGGCATCTCGTGAAGGCAATAAGGCTTGTCTCTTTTAATGACGTAATGGACATTTAAGAAGGCAATAATGGTGTTTCAACATAATAGACAGTTTAAAAAACCAAGGTTGGCATTTAATGAAGGAATCATGGCGTAGAGGGAGACAAGGCTGAAGCCCGAGAAGGACAGATACTGACTCGAAGACCAGAAAGAGCTCACCCCACCATTGTAGTTCCTGTCATCAACTCACCAACTCGTTGATACCAAGAACTAGGGGACAAATATTGATGGTGATTTTTGGGCCCTAGGATCCCCAATGAAATATGAAGGGTATAAAATGGATTCCCATGTCCAAGACTCAGAGGCCCAGACCCAAGAGGCGGGGGTGTCCTATCTAGTGAATAGATCAAGATTGGTTTGCACTTGGTATCCGATCCGAGGTGGTACCAAGAAACGATCATGACCCGATTTGGAAATATGTTCAGAAGAGCAAAGCAAAGCGAAGGCCAGATTCGACTTGACCTGGTAGCACAACAGGATAGGCTGACAGTTATTTCAGCTGTCCGACCTAGTTGGTCGGGTCGGGGTGTTAGTGGTGTGATCAAATTCAAGTGACGCAAGCTCTATATAGGACTTGCGCTTCCTAAAAGGTCTGATTTGAAAGGAGCGGGTCACCGACTTATCTTCTTGCGCACACTATCGCATGAGAGTAGATAGGTTACATGCTATCATTATGAGGTAGCATGTGACAGTTAGTAAAAGATTAACATCATTTAATGAAGTTCAGATGGCAGAGTTGCAGGTGGCAGGGTGACAGTTGGCAGAGTAGTTGGGATAGAGAGCCTACACGGCAGAGGCAGATTCATGTGGCTGATGTCATAAAGATAGGGGAGCAGTAGAGTTTGTCCTAATATATAAAGGGATTTGGAATTCATTGTAAGGGGTTAGCCAAATTCATTCACGCATAACTTGTAAAAGAGATAGTAAAAAGCTTAAGTGTAAGAGTGAGTTTGTAATAGGTCGGTCATACCCGACCACGTTATAAAAGTTTCATTTTCTTTTGTGCATGTAGACGTAGGTTGGATCAATTCCACCGCAACACGTTAAATCCTTTGTTTATCTGTGTGTATTTTATCTTTTGCCAAGTTTGCATTTGGTTCCCAACAAACCAAACAAATTCATAGTTGAGGGGGGATTGTTCGAGAAGTGTGTTTATCGATTTGCCCCTAGAACGAAAATCAGCTGTCAACATAACCAATTGCCTATATGTAATCATATGCATGCTTCACTTCACTGGCAATATATATTAGCAATTGCCGAGAGCAATTGAGAGAGGAAAAGAAAAGTTTTAAGCTTAATTAAGAAATATTTGGTATAAGGAGAGTAAGTTTCTCACTATCAAGAAAAGTGGAGTAGATGATGATCTCTTCGTTGCAAACAGTCAATAGATCTGTCAAAATTTCCGATGTATATATAGATTCTGAATCAGCTACGCTATCTGAATTATCCGAATAATTCTTTAATTTGTATTCTAAGCTCTTATCTTAAAGGTGATGTTGTAAATAAATTCTAATATTACTTTGCTAAAATGAGTTTTATAAAATCATGTGATGCAAAAAAAGTATATAATATATATTCCACTTATAACTTGACGATACTCAAACTGAGTCCATCTAAATGTTCCACGTCGATTCCCGATCGTTGCTCATCCCCTTTTTTGTGATACTAGTAGAAATCATAAAACCAGACTCACTTTAATATCTTATAGCAGAATTAGTATAAAGGGGAAACAAATATCATAATCAACATGTGAGTTGTGATTTTTTAAAATAAAAGGAAAATCAAATATAAAAAACAAGCTAAAATATATTCTTTCGTAGCAATGTAGAAAGCATACACTCGATTCAAAATAATAAAACATAATTATAATTGTATTGCCCAAATCAGCTGAAGTTCTACGAAAATTTCAAATTTGAGTGGGCTATATTCTAAATTTTTGAAGACTAAATTCTAAATGCTAATGAAAATTTCCAAATTTATCTCGGGATTTTGGCCAGATCATGAATAGTCCACCCATACCTCCGCCCCTGCATATAGCCAATCCAAACCGAAACTTAATAAATGTTTCATAGTCTAAATTGACATATTTTGATATCCTACTTATTAGGCTATGAAATATCATTTCTAAATCCATACCTTATGCACTTCTTTCGGAAACTACTCATACTAGTTAGCTAAAAATGAATACCAATCCTTAACAAATTACACCTCCATTAATTTCATGATTCTTATTCATATCCAATTATAAGTATTCTAATTATTTTTCATTCAGTCTATTTCGATTATTCAAAAACTAAAACGCCAAAACCACAAAATTTTCGTCTCATAATTAAATCCTAATTTTATCAAAACTCAAATAATCATAATATAACAAATAATATAGTCCATTATCTATTTTTTCCCTTTATCCCTAAATCTATTATTTCCAAAATACTACAGGATGAACCATCAAAATAGAAATCAATTAACTAATGTTATACATAACCAAGATATTAGTTTTTACAACACCTACTAATTTCTTTTAAGAACCCTAATCAAAATTCACTATATCAATCTCATAATTCTCCTTCTTCATTTTCCCCAAAAGCAACATCAATGAGTATCAATTGTAAAAGAAAATCTTACAGGAAGTATGAAAAATTCAACTTGGAACTAGAACAACACCTTTCTCCCTCAACCATCTCTCGACACAAAATCCCTCAGGAAAAATGATCTCTAACGTCCAAAAACTTAATGTCGCAAAGTAAAATTTAGCGTGGGAAAAAATGAAAAGTTTAGAGAAAATAATCTCTAAATATATAGTTTAGCATCGACAAGAAATGCGATGTAAAATTACATCTTTTAGCGTTTTTAACGTACTTTCGACCCGAAAAATTAATTCAGAACCTACTATTAAATATTGATGCTAAATATGAGGAATTGTAAAAAAATTAGCGTCGAAATTAATTAGCGACGCTGTATTTACATATTTTAGCGTCGCTCATTGAGTTGGCGATACTAAATGTATTAAAAGTACTCTGAATAATAATAATTTTAGGTGGATTATACGCGCTCGCACACACACATATATTATTTTTTTTACATCTTATAAGAATAACCTAGTGTTAACAACGCTACACCCATATATGTGCATTTACGCGTGCACACACACAAATATTTGTAAAATTAAAAATATGGATTGTGTGGACTTAGGCCCATCGTGAGATGATATTAGATTGGGTGTGAGGCCCTCCCATGATGGTGATGCTGCTAAATGTAATATTGATAAATATATTAAATCTATATATATATATATATATATATATATATATATATATATTAATAATAATTTTTTTTAAAATAATTTTGAATATATTTAGGGCCGCCATTGTCTACATTTAGCATCGATAAAAAAAAATATCGACACTAAAAACCTTTTCGCGACCAGCATTATGTGTCTATTTTCACTTTGTCATATTTCGATGCGAAAACATTTAGCGTCGATTTTTTCCTCTTTTAGCATCGGACAAAACACATAAAATCTTTCACAGTTGTAATATAATACTTATGATTGCCAATTGTCCTCGGAACCAAGCAACTCTGTTTATCCGATTTTAGAGAAATATTGGGGTCTAACACAAATCTATGATGATTTTGAACAAAAAACCCTAAGATTTCATCAAAAACCAAAATCTTTGTTACCGATAATCAATTTTCAAAATTTATTGCCCTCATGAAATTTGCCCATCCCCTCTATTCATCATCATTCTAGCCAATCATCTCTTTTGCTCAAATGAATGTGTGTGTATATAACTATATATTACTTCTTAAATAAAAGCTTCTAGAGAAATTACCATATTCTATATGGGCCTCTTTATATGAATTGAGTAATTTGGGCATAAAATAAATTGTAGTACTTAAAAGCCCATTTTAATAAGAAAATTAAATTGGTTGGGCGTTTGGGCTTGTCGAAGAAAATTTAAATAAGATGACTTTGTTGTTAATTCTGTGGCGCCTCATTTTAGTCTTTACTTTTCTAATATCCAACATTATTTATGAATAATAATTTTACGTCAATTTCTCGAGAACAATTCTTGTAATTTTTATTCATTCAGAAATAAGAATAAATTCTATAATTTTACAAAATTTTCTACTCTTTTTGTTTTTCTTATTTTTGTATGATTTGCTTGTTTCTATGTTTTTTCATACTACAGATTCACGCTGAATCAAAAAAAAAAAACAAACAAACGAATTGATAGGAAATTCTACGATCATCAATCATAAAAAAATAGTGAATGATGCGATCATCAATCATCAATAAAATAATAATATAATAATAGTGATCGATGTGAATCATCAACTATCATCATATATGTGGCATGGCTTCCATGCAATTCTTACCCAAGTTGTGATTATGATTCGCATGGCTCCTGAATTAGAACCTAAAGTTCTAAACTCATTAGTTACTCTTTATATTAGAATTTGATGTTCTATCAATCAACAACATTTATAAAAATTGAAGTTCTATATACGTTACAATTAAAGAACCTGAAGTTCTAACCTCATCAATTAAATTTTAGTTTAGAACCTAAAGTTTTAAATCTATTATAAAATTTAAGTTTTGAATCTATCATATTTATGAACTTGAAGTTCTAAATATATGCATGATATTTTATTCATCGTAATTGTCTGGTGAAAATTATCACTGAAGAAGACATGTTTGAAGGATTTATTGGGAACTTTCATGCAACAAATATGATTCTGCAATAAAAATAATGGGAGAGTAGATTTAGAAAATACTCAGATTGATATCATGCCTCCTAGATGCTGAACAAAATAATAAGTTCCTAATAAAATCATGAGTTGCACCCAATTGGTTCTAAGTCAGTCCTAGAAGAAAATGCATGGTCGAGGAGATATGAGAGGATGCAGATGGCGTGGTTATCGCCCTCGTGATGGTCATAAGAACTCAGGATAACAAAACAACAAAATGGACACCACCTTAAGTGGAATGTCTATAAAAGAGAAAATAAGGAGAATGATGCAAAAAAGAAATATACCAAAAATGATAATGAACAAATTTGTTATCGATGTGGAAGAAGGGGACATTGGTAACGTATCTGTCATGCAAATGACCATTTAGTAGAGCTCTATCAAGCATCCAAGACAAAAGAAAGAAGATCGAAGCTAACTTTATCGATACTCACATCCTGTAAATCTCACTCATCTTGATGTCTCTGATTTCTTCGAGGACCCAAAGGGAAAGGTTGATAACCTAATTGGTGATTGAAATATCCATCACAATTAAGCTTTAATTTTAATTTTTATTTTAATAATGATTTAGGATTTAGAACTATTGAATTCTAGTTAGCATTTCAATTTATTGAACTTTCATTTGAACATTTTTTCTATAGTCCACATCATATATACTTTATTTTCTAACATGGTTTTTATTATTCTAGGATATGGATTCTAAAAATGAATTGTCAGCCGTGAAAAAGAAATGTAGGGATGTATGCTTGGTTGATAGTGCAACCACACACAAATCATTCGAGATAGAAAATATTTTTAGATGTAATATTACGCGAAGGAAAGGTAAATGATATACCTAAACCTGTAGATCTAATTAAAGGCTTTGGAAGAGACATAATCTTATTAGTTAGTGGAATGAAACTTTGTATGAAAATGCTCTATATTCAGACAGATCCAATAGAAATAATGTTAAGTTTCGAAGATATCACTGAAATCGATATCATATTGTGACTTTAGATGAAACCAATGTATAATATATATGAATTATAAAAAATAACTGAGTAAGAAATATATATTGGAAAAACTTCCGGCTTTCTCATCTAGATTGTATTATACAGTCATAAATGCGATAGAATTCATATAGTGATGAACCAAAAGTTCAATAATCCAAAGATGTTTATGTTATGGCATAATCGTCTTGGTCATCCATGAACTACAATGATTCATAGAATAATAAAAAATTCTCATGGCCATAAATTAAAGAACCAGAAGATTATATTATAAATGAGATCAGTTGCATCACTTGCTTATAAGGAAAACATGGTTATGTCCATCTCAATCTACGATTGTTCTTGAATTCTTATCATTTTTACAAAGGATTCAAGGAGACATATGTAGCCCAATCATCCACAAAGTGGATATTTCTGTTACTTTATAATTTTGATTGATGCATTTGCACGGTGATCACATGTTTGCTTATTGTCAACACATAACATTATATTTACTATGCTATTTGCCCAAATAATTAGATTAAGGCACAATTCTCAGATTATCCAATCAAAATCATATGACTAGATAATGCTGGTGAGTTTACATCCAAGACATTTGATGATCATTGTACATTAGTTGGAATCGATGTTGAACATCCAGTTCTACATGTACATACACAAAATGGATTGGTAGAATCATTGATAAAACGAATTCAGGTAATTATGTGAATTTTGTTGTTACATACCCAATTACTAATCTCTACTTGGGGTCATGTTATACTACAAGTTGTTGCATTAATTCACCTTAGGCTCACAGTTTATCATAAATTTTCTACAATGCAACTTGTTCTTGGTCACCAACCTGATATTTCCCATCTACGTACTTTTGGTTGTGCTATGCATGTTCCCATTTCACCCCCACAACGCATAAAGATGATACTTAAATTTCGTTTGGGGATTTATTTTAGGTTTAATTCACCTTCCATTATTAGATATTTGGAACCCTTAGCATGTGATCTTTTGCCGTATTTTTCACGGATTGTCATTTTGATGAGATAGTTTTTCCACCACTAGGGAAAAATAAAGAGCCTTCTGAAGTAAGGCATGAAATTTCTTGGAAAGTTCCTACCATGTCTCATTTAGATCCTCGCACTTGTCAATGTTAAAATGAAGTACAAAGGATAATCCTCTAGCAATAAATTACGATGCATATATAGATGCAAAAAAATACCAAAGTCACATATAACAGCTGCTAATTCACCAGACTATGTGATTTTTCATGTTGAACAATCTAGTTTAAGGGCAGCCAATGAATCATCTATTGCACGTCAGAAGCATGGTAGACCACTTTGTTATAAAGATATTATTCCCCGGAAGAGGAACATGAAAAATTCGGATCCTAGTGGATAAGCTCGAGTAATGAATATTCCCACATCTTCTGAATAAACAGATCCAGAAGAACTGGTAGTCTTTGAAGAGACAGTAGCTCCTAAAGAGGCATAAAAATCTAAAAATGAGGAAAAATTTACAAACTATACTTGCATAAAAGAAATGTGGGATTGAAAAAAAATAACCATTGACAATGTTTTCTCTTACACAGTAGCTACTGAAATTATAAATAACTTTGAGCCTCAAACTCTTGATGAATGTAGACAAAGACATGATTGGCCTTAATGGAAAAAAGTAATTCAAGTCGAATTGACTTATTTAGCCAAACGTGAAGTATTTTGACATGTAATCCAGACACATGAAGATTTCAAACTTTTTTTTTTACAATCGGTTGTTTGTAAGAAAAAATAATTAACGTAATGAAATCATAAGATATAAAGTGCGACTAGTTGCATAAGATTTCTCGCAAATACATGTTATTGACTGTAAGGATACGTATTTTCCAATGATGGATACCATCACGTTTTGATTCTTAAAAAATTTTGTAGTCTCTGAAAGACTAGAAATATGTCTTATAGACTTAGTGACAACATATCTATACGGGTAACTTGACATTGATATTCACATAAAAATTCATAAAGGATTAAGAATACCCAAAGCCTATAAATCAAAAGATCGTAAACTGTGTTCAATAAGATACTGATGAGTGGTAAAACTATCACTATTTCTCACTCATTTAACTTAATATTTTGTATAGTTTCTTGAGTTTTGTGAATATTTTGATGTGTTTTGTGTTATTTTGTAGATAAATAAAGTTTCAGGACATTCTGGAGGTGATTTGGAGCAAAACTATGAAATTTGGTGAAATTTGGCAAAAAGGGTATTTTAGTAATTTTGGGCGTCCCGACACCGAGGGTATTTTGGTAATTGCACCGCATGCCACGTGTCAAAAATTCAACGAGCCGTTTTTTTTAGCCACCATGCCACGTTTCGAAAATTCAGCGATCCAAAAAAAATAATAAAATAATAAAATAATAAAAAATAAAAATCAGAAAAATAATAATAAAAAATTAGATTTTTTTGCCTATAAATAGATTTTGAATTTCTTAGTTTCAATGTACCTCATCCTCTGAAATCCTTATAAATAAAAGAGAGTTCTTCTTATTTTCTTATTATATTCAGTTTTATTTACGCTTTGTAGTAGTAATTTTATCCATCCATGTGGGGGTAACTTCTCTATGTTGAGGTAATAAGGTAATACTTTTACTTTTGCTATTTAGATTAATCTCCCTTAAAATATAATATATAACTATTTAAAACCTGACTTAATGAGGATACCGCCATACTGGACGGTTGGCTTAATTTTTGTTCCGCCTTTATGGCTGGTTTATTTTAATTTGACTTAATGAGGATACCGCCATACTGGACAGTTGGTTTAAAATATCACAAGGATATATATTATATTATGGGAGATATCTAAATAGTAAATAGTAGAAGTTAATTCCTTTTACCTTAGCATTTTATTTATTTTTCCGTATTTACTTTTTAGTAATTTTTATGTCTTTTTACTTGTCCTAACGATGTATTATAACTAAGTTAGTTTTCTAGGTTGTGATGAAATCTAATATCACCGGTTTATAGAGGTTATTTTATAATTTGAGTAATTTAAAGGTTTACTTATTAAGTCTTAATGCTTCTTGTTGTTTGATCACCAATAAGATTAATGTGGTAAATCTAAAATGAACTAGACATAGGGATTTTAGGTTTCAACCTTTGACTTAATAGCCCACGATCTTCCTTGAGGATAGATAACCCTTTAATAGATTTCCTTACAGGATAGACATATACATGTTGGGCGGGGTTAGCCATAATTAGAACTTAAACTTAATGAATCCAGATAATTTGGTTGACATAAACATATGGTTCAATTGGATTAAACTGGGTATTTGTGTCTGACCATCGACAGATGTTTTCACATAAATTCATGTTCCAGGTTAGTAAATCGATTTATTACACAAACTTAAAATAATCACTTCATCTTTTAAAAGATATTAGAATGATTCACAACCCTAGATCTTTGAGTCTTTTATTTTCCTTAGCATTTTCTTTTGTCGTTTTATCTTTTTATTTATTTAGCAAATCTACAAATCAAATCAATCAAGCAATCAATTCCCTTCTCCCTCAATTAGATATTTGTAAATAAATAGTATCAACAATTAATAACAATAGTAGGAATTAAGTCCTCGTGGGATCGATATTTTTATACTACTTGAACGATACGTGCGCTTGCGTTATACGTATGTGTTTACGCCGGTCAGGTACAACGATATTTATATGGATTAAAATAAACTGAACGCATGTGATACAATCATTTGAGTGAATATTTGATAAAAGAATGATATATAAATGATTATATCTGCCCATACGTATATTAGAGTTTTTACTCAGCGCGTGAATTATTGATGTATTTATTGTAAATATGTTGCACTTTTATATTTTATTTTGAATAAAATTTAGTATTTTCATCGATATAATCTTTTGAATAATGGTAAAGACGTAAATAGTCCATAGAATGAGTTGTTGTAATGTAGTTACAAAAGCTTTGCAACGGACATAGGGAAACATTACAACTTGATTCATTCTTAAAATAGTTCATAGTCACGGTTTACATAGATGGTCGGTTAGTAAACCTGTGAGACTGGTTCATGTCATATATTGGAATAGTTCCAATGGCTCATCTGAGTTAACCATGAGTCTTAGACAAACTCATATAGACCTATAGGTATTTATTGGATAAATATTGAACTACTCCCTTGAAGATTCCTTATAGATGGTACACCAACATTAAAAGGAATCTTCTTGAGTCGAGTAGCATATTATCTCATTTGACTTGAGATATCACTGTATATATGTAGGATATCCTCCACACTTTGATGGTAGTCATGTTAACGATCTTTTAAGATCAGACCTCCACCTGTTCGTTGGGTATGTACAAATACTTATGATATCTTATGATATATCCAGAGAGTATCTGTAAGTCCCGTGTATGGGATTTGTTTATTTAATCAATGATTCTTTGAAATCCTTGCGCCAGATATACAGCGGAAATGAGTTCCGATTATTTATTTGCAAAATCACAATTATGTCGCAACATATTAGAATTATCCATAGCGAAGATTTAAGATTATTTTATATCTCCGGAACAATTCGGATAGCCTATGACAAAAAGATTAAATATATGCAATGATCACAAATTGAATAGTACAACTAGATTATCTGTGGTCGCCGTAATTTATGAGTGAGAATAATTACAGACATGGAAATATTTTATGTGACATATAAACTTGGACCCAGAGAGTCCTACAATATTAAATGTACTCGTTGAGTAATTGGAAAATTAATTATAGATAATTCAGATTATTCATAATTTAAATATGCTTGTTATTTTTAATATGTATTTGTTTACGATAAATAATTTAATTTAGATACATATTAAGGGCCAAATGGTAATTAAATTTTGACAATTGCTTTATTATTGTTAATTGACTTAATTAAATATTAATTAACTATTAATCATGATAAAAAGAGAATATGGAATATTTTCTCATAACCTTATTTTGTCATTTAGTGAAATTAAATTATAATTAAATAAATTGTTAATTAATTTTATCTTTCTAGAAGAAAGAATATGCTTGGCATATTCTTAACATTTAGCTAATGGTGATTGGTCAAACCATGTGTGTATGACACATGGACTCCATGTTGGACAATTATGACCCATAGCGTCACTATTTGTATAGATCATGGTGTTGTTGTACAAATTAACTATGTGACAAAAGAGATTGCTCTCTTATCATTTGTGATTAGATCACCAAGATGTATAAGTGATAGGAGGTCCTTATGATTTGTTCCTGGATTGAGATGATATGAGAAGTATCAATCCACGAAGGATAAAATCATTAAATATCCCTAGTCAGAGTATTATCGAGATTGGACATCGATAATGCGTAAAAGACTAGTTTACACTTGTGCGCGTTGTGAGGGCATAACGGCATAGTTCTCATATATTTGGGTATAGGATGCTCATGCAAGTGTAATAGGAGGTTGGTTTTACCTATGGTACGGGGGAAACAGCTTCACTCTGGATAGACCCCCTCAGAATTCCATTGGTAGTATGACTATGTGTCTATGGAAGTCCGAAATCAGGTAGGTGTATTTGGTCTTAACCTGAGACTTGCACCGCTAATACTTGCGACAATCAATATACTTTGGTTTTGGTCGTCAAGGGCTTTAACAGGTTCTGTGTACGCCTCTGCTGGGTATGTTGAGAATCGTAGTGTGTTGGGTGTGATGTCAAGACAGAAGTATCACTCCAGTCATAGTGGAGATGATGGTCACGTAGGATATGGAATTAGTTCTCTTATGTACTGGAGTCATCGGGATAAAATGACAAGGTCATGTTTATCCGATTATAGAGACTAGTTACCAGAGATCCGATATGTGCTTCGTACTGGGCAGACATAATTCCAGCCCCAGGCCTATCACGTGACATCCGATACTGGATCGAAATACGCAATACTACGTATACTACGCCTGATATAGATCACTATATTCCTGTAAGGATATTTCTGGAGGATTGGGTAGGCATGGCGCTTTGCTAGAAGCCAACTTTGTCTTGTAAATCCGTATAAACGTAGTACTAGGTACTTACGTGTTCGGATAGTCCGGCGACCGAATTTACTGCTAACATATCCGGGGATCTCATGGGTCGCTTCCCGAAGATTCACCGATGACGTATGACTCACACTTTAATTAATCTGGGATTAATTAGATGAGAGAGAAAATAATCTGGGATTAATTGCGGAGATATTTTATCTGGGATAAAATATCATTTAAAGAGAGATAACGATTAATTTGGAATTAATCGACAAAATAATATATTCGATATATTATACGAAATTGGATTTCGACGCAGAATTGAAATTAGATTTTAATTCGGGCGAACGAGTTAATTTAGAATTAATTTGTTAGCGACGTGAATAGTGATTTCGCTAGGCATAATCATTTAATTACGTCGCAACGGAAAATTCGTTAATTTGGAATTAGCGAACCCGAGCCCGAAAGTGTTTGCGAGCGCATTCGCATTTCAAATAAGAGTGCGGCACGCAAGTCACATCAAGCGTCAAATCAAGCGTCACTTCGACTAGTCAACTTTATCACCTTTTTGGTGATGGAAGTAGTTGGTTGGTGAAAGAGTGTTGGACACTCAAATGTGTATGAATGAAAGACATTTACCTTTATTTGATTTTTTGGTATTTGATTTTCTTTTAAGTGTATTAGATACACTACACACACAACTCTCTCTCTTCTCTTTCTTCTCTTCATCTCACGCCCAAGGGGCAGTCCACTGCCTTCTATTTTCTGGTTTCACCGTGAGACACAAGGAGGAGATGAGGAATTTTGTAGCAAAATTCCTTAGTGCTAGAACACATAGGAGCCATCCTAAGGTGATAGGGAAACCCACTTGTGAGCTTGGAATCACCATCAACGAAAGCTTGGAGCTTGGAGCTTGACCATTGCCGAAAATGGAGACTGATTTTCAGCCCACTGCCGAGCTTCTCAAAGAGCAGAAAACAATTTTTTGTTGTCCACCGCATCGCCTCAACCGATCATTGTGAGTATTCCGTAACTCCTTGATGTATTCACATGTATGTTTTATGCTTGTTATTCGATGCTCGGGATCGTAGAAACTCCAACAATGGTATCAGAGCGTTGTTAAAAGCATGAAACTTGATTTAGGGCGTAAAATTGGGCAAAATATATTTGAGCATGATTTTATGAAATTGGATGATTTAGTATGCTTAAATGATGTTTAATTGAAGATTGATTGGATCAATTTCAAGAAAAATGGTTTGGAACAATTTTCCCCAAAATTATTGGCTTGGCCGAGAATACTAGATGCCCTAAATGTCTTGGATTTTTGATTTTTGATTCATTGGATGAGTTGGAATCATGTTGGGAATATTGATTTAATTTTGATTAAAGATTCAATTGGAATGGATTTGCAATTTGACATTAAAACCCTAAAAGCCGAGACTTTGATAGCATGAAATTGGGTTTGATTTTTGATAAAATGTGTTGGACATGTTTTGTTGTTAATGAGCATGGTTAATTGTACAAATTTGTGTTTTGGAAATATCGATTTGGGTAATTAATTGTGTAATACACTTTAGTTAATTTAATTGAGAAATTTGGAATTTTTGGAATTAAAATATTTGGGCTTAAATTAGATTTGGGCTTGTAATGTTGTAAGTGGGCTTATTGGGCTTGGTTGTACTAAGATGGGTTTAGGCTAAATTGGTTGGATCCAATTGGGCCCAAAACCGCTTCCATAAAGCCAAAATGCGACTAATGGACCTTTAATTATTTTAATTGGGCCTAAATTGATTTCTAGGCTTATGGGGTTATTCCTTGATTGGGCTTTGGTTATTGGGTTTGACCCGAGTTGACCAAAAGTCCACGCCTTAAAGAAATTAATTAAAAGCCCATTGGACTTTAATTAAATTGACGTTGGACGTTAATCGGGCTTTGAGACCCGTAACGATTAAATTTGGAATTTAAGTCGTAAAGGTTTATTTATAAAGTGTAATATTTAATTTGGAATTAAATAAGTGAATTAGTATTAAATGAAAATTGAATTGGATTTAATTTTGTAGTTTAATTTAATTCGAGAATTCGTACTTTGAGTACTTATTCGCAAAAACGAGTTTGACTCGCGCAAAATCAAATCGTTGTTTTGAACATTGGATGGTCATTAATTATCAGATTAATTAATTTGATTAGATTGATTGATAACATGCTTGAGTGAATACATGGTTGCGTTGCATGAATAATGTATATCGGATGGATATTAAATGGGTGGGGCAATTTTAGAAATTGTTGTAATAAATTTAGAATTTATTAATTGGACCTGCGTGTTCAGCCTATTACCTCCATACTCTTTGTATTTCTCTTCTCACATATTCCCCTCAATGTAAATGAGGTTTCCTTAGAAGTGTAGTGTAACGGGTAGAAGAAAATACTTGTGCTAGCGGGAGAGATGAAGAGAGAGATTTGTTCTAGGAACAATGTGTTGAGTATCCATCCGCATATCATTATTATTTTATTATACGCGCTTTATTATGTATTTAGAATTCATGTTTAAGGGTGTATGATGATGAGACCTTAACAAAGATAATAAATTGGTTGCTAATTTGCACGCGAAAAACACTCACAAAATATTAAGCGTTTTTCCTTCCATTGAGTGATTCTTACTCAAGATCTAAGACTTGCATTGGTTTGTTGGCCAAAGTCAAGGCATTTGTCCGTCGATGATGTGTTTGAATCATGAGAGCTTTGTTCCATATTGGTGTCTTGTCCAAGTTGTGGTTTGTTGGCCAAAGTCAAGACCACTTCTTGTCCATCGACATTGATTACGAAGCTTTCCATGGTCAATGGGTCACGCTTAACTGGGATCAGTAAGTTTGTTGTGCCAAAGCCAAGGCTTAGTTGATTCAGAGGAAAAAGGTTAGGCAATATATTGGATATATTGGCATATATAAGATATATGTTTCAGACTTGGATGTCCCCCTACTGGATCTAGGAATTGGATGGGATCCAATTGATCTTAGAGATCTACCGAGTTAATTATCATACAATTTGTTGGCCAAAGTCAAGATTGTGTGTTATTTAACGGGATCCTAGCCCACTAGGAAACACGGTTTCCCGAGTACTCGACAGAGGGTTATAGGCTCGCCGAAAAAAAATAGTGGGAGGCGAGAATTAAATTTACAATTTCGTTTAATTACTTGCCATACACGCTCATATCAAATATCATTCGTCATATAAATTAAATGTTAGTTGGACTAATATTTAAATCGTTGTTTTAAAACACTAGGAAACACGGTTCCCGAGTACTCGACAGAGGGTTATAGGCTCGCCGAAAAATAGTGGGAGGCGAGAATTAAATTTACAATATTCGTTTAATTACTTGCCATACACGCTCATATCAAATATCATTCGTCATATAAATTAAATGTTAGTTGGACTAATATTTAAATCGTTGTTTTAAAACAGTTGGAATGTATTCAAACTATTCATTTATAGTTGATTTTATAATTGGATTATAATAATCATTATAATAAATAGTACCTAAAATCGTTGATTAAATAGTTGGACTATTAGAATCAAGATAAAATTGAAAGATTAGCATTTAAAACATAATCCTAGGGAAAATGTATTTAAATGGTTTTAATTTTTCAAATTGGGAATAAATTTGAGGATAGTCCTGAAAACTAATAAGTTACTTTATTTGATAAAATAACATATTAAACCTAAGCCCGGAGTTAAGAAAATAGTAGAGCATGATCTTTGGAAGATTTATGTGATGATAACTATAGTGCTTAATCCATTAAGCTTGTCGCTTAGACTCCTTAATTTCTTAATCAGAATTAAGGATTAGATCCTTAAAGTATGATAATGAAATTGAAGGATCTTCATAGATCTATTCTTAGATCTTAGAAGTACTAAATTGCAATAGTAAACTCTTGGAGAGTTAATGGCTATTCTCAAGGAGATAAAGCCAAAAGTTTGGAATAAGGCAAGAAGCGCAAGACGCACCTTACTTCGACATTCTAAAAGGCCAAGGTTTGTCCAAATGCTTCTGGGATATCAAAAAGGGCAAAGGCAAAATCATTATAGTCTTCTGGGAAGATAAAAGACATATCCCAAAATATCTGCCTCAATTGTGGCAAACGGGATCGCGGAAGCGTGACTGCCATTTGAACAAAGCAGACATGAAGGAATTGAAGACGAGCAAGGCTCTGACTTCAAATATGTTTGTCATAAATATATTCGCTACTAGTATTAAAATTGGATTTTAAATACTTAGTGTGATACATAAATATATACTGATGTTCAGAATCTGCTATGAGCAGGATACTGACTTCAGTTGAGATTTAATCTGCGAATTGGAAACAGGACGAACGTCGCTGTGTTTCAACCGTAGATACCTAAGTTTAGGAACTGCCCTTCGGGTATGTACCTAAATTTGGAAACTGTTATAATGTAACTAGTTTGACTAGAAACATTATCTCTATATCAGTGTTTAATCTGTTGCGGATTTACCTTTATATCCTAGAACACTAAAGTGTTTTATTATATAAAGATGATATTGAGATAAACACATTAGATGTGAATGACAGCATTTATATTTTGAATATAAATAAAATTTCAAACGTATAACACGGCAAACAAATAGCTCAAACTGATTTGATCAGTTGAAACTTAAATTGTGGCATTGTTGTCTGGGACACAATTTAAACAAGACTCGTATATCCACACTTTTGAAGAGTGGATACTAGGACAGATTTGATTCTATTCAAAAAAAGTCTACGAATCTAGTTTATTGGGCAAGGTGTCTAAAACACATTTACTTGGTAAAAGTGCGAGTGCCACCGATCTGTTAGCCCTAGTTTATAGTGAAGCAAGTGGGCCCATATCTAGCTAGGCTAGAGGTGGATATGAATATTTCGTGACCTTTACGGATGTGGCATCGTGTTATGGTTATGTGTTTCTTTTAGAACAAAAATCGGAAACTTTTAAAGTTTCGACACGAAATAAACAAACAGATCGGCTAAAGTATTAAATCATCATGGTTAGATCATGATGAAAATACTTAAGCAATAAGTTTCTCAATACTTGAAAGAGTACATTATTCTTTCAATGAGGACTCCCATCGGAACACGTCAATTTGACGGTGTGTCCGAACTGAGTAACCGAATTTTGTTGGACATGATAAGGTTAATCATGAGTCGCTCTGAGTTACCATTTCCTTCAATGGATACACATAAATAGTGCAGAACTTATTTAGAATAAGGTTCCATAAAAATCCGTTTGACAGACTTCATATTAGATATGAACAGGAAAGAAACCAGGTTTCTCATTCCTGAAAATTTGGGAATGCTAGGCATATGTTTGGATGATACCAAACTAAAACCCAAATATGATAAATGCCAATTGTAGGTTATCCTAGGGATACCAAAGTATAGTACTTATACAACTCACAAGAGAACAATTTAATTATTGCTCACCATGCGGTTTTCCTAAGAGAAATACCTATATGCAATGGTAAGTGGGAGGATAGTATAACTCGATGAAAATCGGAGTAATACTGTTCTAGGCACCGATTCCTTAATGGAACACAAATAGTTCATCAAGGATGAATCTATACCATAATCTTCGAATACACAATAACCACGTAAGTCGGAGAGAATCAGGAAACAACCCGGGGTATGGGTTTCTGATCTCACCTCATAAAGATGTCAATCTTTTGAGGTATACCAACTGACTACGTATAAGGAAGTGATACACGGTATCGACTCCCTATTATGGCAAAGTGCTATGATGTTCGAAATGGATTCCATGTATATCAACTATGTTTAGACACCAGTTGTTGTAGCGCAAGGCATTGTGCCTATTGGTACTTTATAAGTCTTCAAGGAAGACATACATGGATGGCAACATACCAACGTATAAAGCTAGACTTTTAGCGGAAAGGTATCGTTATCAACATTATGTTGATTTTGATTCAACCTTTTACTTGTTGCCATTGATAAATCCATTTGGATAATGCTTGCTGATGCTGCATGTTTCATTTATGAAATATGGCAGCTGAACGGCAAAATCGCTTTCCTTAAAAGGAAACCTTTTGGAGGATGTTTACAACATCCTGTCAGGTTTTGTCGTACACAAACTAGCAAACAAGGTTTGCAGGTTATTCGATCCATGTTTATATTGAAACAAGCATTACATTCTTGGAATTGTCGTTTTGATGTAATCATAATAGTTTATGATTTAATTCAAAACGAAAATGATTCTTGTGTATATAAGGAGGTTAGTGGGAGAGCACTGACAAAAAGTCCTATAAATAATTATAATATGTCATTTCTTGGAAATTAAATTCCCATAATAACAATCGGCGAAAGCTTGGCTTTCGAGAAAATTCTCCGTAGAATTCTTGGGAGAAACAACCTTTATTCTACGAATAAATATCTACTGGGATAGATTTAAAGTTGTTAAAACTCTCCGAGAACTTGGACATTGAAAAATGTACGCGACCTGATGTCTCATACGCTTTGAATATATGAATTCACAAACAGGCCAATCCAAGTGATAGTCACTGGATTGAGATTAAGAACATCTGTTAGTTTCTTAGAGAACTAAGGATGCTGTCTTTAACTATGGAGATGGAAAACTTGAAGTGACTGGGATCACTACTGCAAGTTTCCTAAACCAATAAAAACGACTATAAGTCGCAAACGGTACTATACAGTTTCAATAACGGAACAGTGAGCTGGAAATCTTCCAAGCAAGATACTGTTACCGAATAAACAACAAATGCGGGTTATTGCTACAGCTGAGGCAGCAATAGAAGCCATTTGGGTCGATAAAAAATCTAATTAGATTAGATATAGTTCTGTTAGCAGCTAAGCTAGGCTTCAGCACAGGCTAAAGAATTAATGGTCTCCTCAACGATCCAGATACATACTTCGACATTCATTTGATTCTTTCGGATCATACATGTGGCGATGTGATGATCGTATAAATCGCATCAGATGATAATCATGCAAATCCACTGACGAAAGCCTTTTCTCAGCAATTTGAGCGAACCGTACATAGTTCGGGTGGTAGACACTTGAGTGACTGGCTATAGGCCAAGTGGGAGATTGTTGGACAATTATGACCCACATCGTCACTATTTGTACAGATCATGGTGTTGTTGTATAAATTAACTATGTGACAAAAGAGATTGATCTCTTATCATTTGTGATTAGAGCACCAAGATGTATAAGTGATAAGAGGTCCTTATGATTTGTTCCTCGATTGAGATGATATGAAACAGTATCAATCCACGAAGGATAAATCATTAAATATCCCTAGTCAGAGTATTATCGAGATTGGACATCGATAATGCTTAAAAGACTAGTATTACACTTGTGCGCGTTGTGAGGGCATAACGACATTGTTCTCATATATTTGGGTATATGATGCTCATGAAGTGTAATAGGAGGTTGTGTTTTACCGATGGTACGGGAAATAGCTTCGCTCTGGATAGACCCCCTCGGAATTCCATTGGTAGTATGACTATGTGTAGTCCGAAATCAGGTAGGTGTATTTGGTCTTAACCTGAGACTTACACAGCTAATACTTGTGACAATCAATATACTTTGGTTTTGGTCGCCCAGGGCTTTAACAGGTTCTGTGTACGCCTCTGCTGGGTATATTGAGAATCATAGTGTGTTGGGTGTGATGTCAAGACGGAAGTATCACTCCAGTCATAGTGGAGATGATGGTCACGTAGGATACGAAACTGGTTCTCTTATGTACTGCAGTAATCGGGATAAAATGACAAGGTCATGTTTATCCGATTATAGAGACTAGTTACCAGAGATCCGATCTGTGCTTCGTACGGGGCAGACACAATTCCAGCCCCAGGCCTATCACGTGACATCCGATACTGGATCGAAATACGTAATACTACGTATACTACGCCTGATATAGATCACTATATTCCTGTAAGGATATTTCTAGGGAATTGGGTAGGCACGACGCTTTGCTAGAAGCCAACCTTGTTTTGTAAATCGGTATAAACGTAGTACTAGGTACTTACGTGTTCGGATAGCCCGGCGACCGAATTTACTGCCAACATATCCGAGGGTCTCATGGGTCGCTTCCCGAAGATTCACCGATGACGTATGACTCGCACTTTAATTAATCTGGGATTAATTAGATGAGAGAGAAAATTAATCTGGGATTAATTGCGGAGATATTTTATCTGGGATAAAATATCATTTAAAGAGAGATAACGATTAATTTGGAATTAATCGACAAAATAATATATTCGATATATTATATGAAATTGGATTTCGACGCGGAATTGAAATTAGATTTTAATTTGGGCGAACGAGTTAATTTAGAATTAATTCGTTAGCGACGTGAATAGTGATTTCGCTAGGCATAATCATTTAATTACGTCGCAACGGAAAATTCGTTAATTTGGAATTAGCGAACCCGAGCCCGGGAGTGTTTGCGATCGCATTCGCATTTCGAATTCGAGTGCGGCACGCAAGTCACATCAAGCGTCAAATCAAGCGTCACTTCGACTAGTCAACTTTATCACCTTTTTGGTGATGGAAGTAGTTGGTTGGTGAAAGAGTGTTGGACACTCAAATGTGTATGAATGAAAGACAATTACCTTTATTTGATTTTTTTGTATTTGATTTTCTTTTAAGTGTATTAGATACACTACACACACAACTCTCTCTCTTCTCTTTCTTCTCTTCATCTTACGCCCCAGGGGCAATCCACTGCCTTCTATTTTCTGGTTTCACCGTGAGACACAAGAAGGAGATGAGGAATTTTGTAGCAAAATTCCTTAGTGCTAGCACACATAGGAGCCATCCTAAGGTGATAGGGAAACCCACTTGTGAGCTTGGAATCACCATCAACGAAAGCTTGGAGCTTTGAGCTTGGACCATTGCCGAAAATGGTGACTGATTTTCAGCCCACTGCCGAGCTTCTCAAAGGGCAGAAAAAGATTTTTTGTTGTCCACCGCATCACCTCAACCGATCATTGTGAGTATTCCGCAACTCCTTGATGTATTCACATGTATGATTTATGCTTGTTATTCGATCCTCGGGACCGTAGAAACTCCAACACTCCACTACCTCAAAATTTGTTAATTAATCTTATTTACATTAGATAAAATGTGTGTAATTTTTTGAACCAAGTATTGGACTTGGTAAATGACCAAAAGGACACCAAATTTTTGGCCAAGCTAATTTAAAATGGAAAAAGTATTTTCAACTTTTGGTTAGCCATTTTCTCAAATAGTTGAGAGCAAAAAGAAAAAGTAAGGGGTAGTTAAAAAGGAAGAATTCAAAAAGGAGAATAATTTGGAGAACCTTGAAGCAAAAATTGAAAACCTAATTTGGTTAAATTCATGTTCTTGTTTCTTATTTTGAAAATTACTTTTCCTAAGCATCTCTATATGTATTTTATATATATATTACATGTTTCAAGTATATTATTAGATAATGTAATTGCTTCCAAATTTTTGATATTGTTGGATTTCGATTATGACCTTTTGTTTTCTTTGATTAAACATGTGTTATTTTGAATTAATTGTTGAATTAAATTTAAGATGTGATATTTCCATTCTTGAGTGTTGTATCCATTCTTTAGAACAGTTCTTGAGACTTCATTTATGGTGACTTAAAATTGGTGTAGATTAATTTGATTAATTTGGTGAGAAATTGGATTTTTGTTTGAAAATGGATAATGTTATATTCTGGATGAGACCTAGAAAAATAGGGTTTTTGTTAAGTAAATTATGATGTTTGGATTGTTAGGATGTATATTGGGTGTTAAATAAATACCGAAAAATACCCTGAGTCGAAAATTCGCGAAAACGATGAAATTACGCGAAAGCTAGTTTACCATCCGAGGGCTATCCAAATAGTAAATTGTTCACTGTTTGGACAATCCAGGGGCTGACCAGTTACTACCCAAGTGATTCGGTCGACCCGGCTCGGTAGTCGATTAACCGGTTTGACCGATTACTCATTTTTCATAGTATTTATTTGGAAAGGATTTTTGTAAAATCTTTGTCGCCCTTTGTGATTAATGTATTTTGGTAATTTGTTAAAAAAATCATATTTTTAGGTAAAATACAATCTAATTAGAGTTATTGGATATTGGCTAATTTGTTCAAAAAATTTTAAAATATTTTAAAATTATTTTTTTCCTAAAACCACGCTTCATCCACCAAAACGCCAACAAAAATAGTATCAGAGCATCTCATCCCACATCCAAAGTATTTTTCATGCCATTAAATATTTGATATTTAATCCAATTTATTTTTTCGCATGCTAAAATTAAATTGATTGGGTAAATTTTTAATTATTTGATAGTAATTGAAAAATCCTTATAATAAAGCTTTATTTGTTTATGGGTGTATTTGTTCACTTTAATGGTCCGCCTTGTAAATGCGGATGCAAATTGATTTTTATATCCATGCTCACAACGTACGAAGGCTGTGTGGGCGTGGTTGATAAGAATTAATTTGCACCGGTAAAACTTATTTTGATAAGAGACAAATTCGAGCGAAAGTGCATACCAATAGATGCCAAAACGTGAGGTAGTGCATAAGTATCTTGAGCTTGTCATTGACAAGTTTTGCCTTGAACATGCCCCATCCAATAAATGCCAAAGCAATGAGGATCAGAATGGTTCAGGGCCTAAATTAGGAGTAACATTTGACGTGAATGATAATTTTTATCTATTCGTGAAAATACGTAGTCGCAACGTGCCAAAGCTGTGTGTCGAAATATGTTTGTGAGATCCATTTCCTACTATAGAATTAATTTAATTATTGAATTCTTGTATTTTATTTGGGGATTATGAAATTACGTAAAGTAGTGGGAAGACATCTTCAGGTCAAAAATCCGTGATCCGTTAGATGTTATATGAAATCGGTGAAATTACTTTATATGCTAATTCTTATTTTATTTTGTTAAGTTTTATCATGGAATCAATCACATATTCTAACCCTTTTACACGCGTCATTGACGCAAACAAACTGGTTGTACCTTGAAATTTTTTCTGAATGGGAATTAGATCTTAAGATTATCTTAAGGTCGAAGAAGGTGGAATACATACTGGATAGTCCAGTACCTATAGATATTGCTCCAGAGTCAACCCCTGAGTAGAATGAGACTCTTCAAAAATGGACGGATGATTAATTGAGATTCAGGTCACTCATTATTTTTTCTATGTCTTCTGATCTGAAGAGGCAATATGTTAATATGCTTCACTTCTTCAGCATTATTACTCAACTTAAGGAGTTATTCTTGAACCAAAAACTAGCCATATTATACAGAATCTCAATGGAATTATTCCACCCTCATTTGGCTGTGGGACTCACTTGTGTAACAATGTGTAGGGCCTGAGAAACAGTAGGAGACTCCATCATGGGGAGGTTGACTTACGCATGGGTAATGGAGCAAAACTGGCTGCTTTGTGCATGGGGACTTATTCATTAGTTTTGCCGAATGGTTTAGTTTTAGACTTAGAAGATTATGTTTATGTACCTTCTCTAGTAAAGAACATCATTTCAATTTATTCTTTATGTAATAAAGGATTTTTATGCCTAATAAGGTGTAATGAATGTTCTATTTATTTCAATGAAATAAAATATGGAGATGGTATTTTGAATAATGGTATCTATGTCTTACAAACTAACAAAGAATGTTCAACCTCTAATATATACAACGTTAACTCGAATAATTTCAATGAATCACTTCTATGGCACAGTCGCTTAGGTCATATCAATGAAACAAGATTAACTAAGCTACATAAGGATGGGTATTTCAGACCCTTCAAATATGAACCTTATGGAACTTACGAGTATTGTTTACTTGGTAAAATGACAAAATTACCCTTCAAAGGTAAATGACAGCGTACAGCGGAGACATTAGAACTCATACACTCTGATGTATGCGGACCAATGTCAGTCACCGCTAGAGGTGGATTCTCCTACTTCATTACCTTTATCGATGATCACTCGCGATATGGGTATGTGTACCTTATGCGGTACAAATCTGAAGCCTTTGAGAAATTCAAAGACTTCAAAGCTGAAGTAGAAAACCAGCTTAATAAAAGTATTAAGTCACTAAGGTCTGACCGAGGTGGTGAATACTTAAGCGACACATTTCAAGATTACTTGAGAGAAAATGGCATTGTTTCCCAATGGACTCATCCGGGAACTCCACAGTATAATGGAGTCTCCGAAAGGAGAAATCAGACATTATTAGATATGGTCCGATCAATGATGCTAGACACAGATCTACCTCTTTTATTTTGGGGTCTTGCTTTAGAAACTGCAACACTACTACTAAACCAAGTTCCTTCCAAGATTGTTAGTCAAACACCATATGAGTTATGGTCTGGGAAACGTCATAGTCTTAGTTATCTAATTGTTTGGGGATGTGACGCATATGTTAAGCTCTCACAAACTAACAAATTGGATGATATGGCAGTTAAATGTAAGTTTGTAGGATATGCCTTGAACTTAAGAGCATACGTGTTCTACGTCCCAAATGAACAAAGAACATTTGTCTCACGAAATGCTAAATTTCTAGAGAATGAATTCCTTCTCAAGAAATATAGTGGGAGTAGACTTGACCTCGATGAGGTACGAGAAGAACAAACTAACATAGAACTAAACCCCAGACCCCTCAAAAGGGCAGCGATGAAACAACCACAAGGTTATGAACTTAGAAGGTCTGGTAGGGAAAGATATGAGCCTGAAAGATATGGTTTCCATATTGATAAGGAACATGATCATGTCATTGATAATGACGATCCCACCAGTTATGATGAAGCAATGCGTGACATTGATTCAGTCAAGTGGCTTGAGGCCATGAAATCCGAAATAGACTCTATGTATCAGAATTAAGTTTGGGACTTGGTGCATGCACCTGAATGGATAAAACCCAAAGGCTGCAAGTGGATTTACAATCGTAAAACTGATGCAGAAGGCAACATCCAAACCTATAAGGCTAGGTTGGTGGCGAAATGTTATAGACAAATCCAAGAAATTGACTATGATGAAACTTTCTCTCCTGTTGCAATGATAAAGTCCATTTGAATTTTACTGGCACTAGCTGCACACTTTGATTATGAGATTTGGCAGATGGATGTCAAAACAGCTTTCCTTAATGGGAACCTCATAGAGGAAGTCTATATGACACAACCTAAGGGGTTTGCATCTAAGGATGATCAAAATAAAGTATACAAGCTTAAATGATCTATTTATGGACTCAAGCAAGCCTCCAGAAGTTGGAATATACGATTTGATGAGACAATCAAAGAATTTGACTTCATAAAAAATGTAGACGAGCCTTGTGTTTATAGGAAAAGTAGTGGGAGTGCTGTTATATTTATTGTATTCTATGTCGATGACATATTAATCATCGGGAATGATATTCCCATGATGCAAGCCACCAAACAATGGTTATCTTAGAATCTCTACATGAAAAATTTGGGAGAAGCAGCCCATATCCTCGGCATTAAGATCTACCGTAATAGATCTAAGAGGTTCTTAGGGCTTTCTCAATCTACGTACATAGATAAAGTTTTGAAAAAATTCAAAATGGAAGATTCCAAAAGAAGTAATTTACCTACTTGTCATGGAATCAAATTATCTAAGGAGCAATGTCCATATACTCCTTCAGATAGAGAGCATATGCGTATGATCTCTTATGCTTCAGCAATAGGATCGATCATGTACGCCATGCTATATACAAGCCCTGGTGTTTCTTATGCTCTTAGCATAACGAACAGGTATCAGGCAAATCCTGGTGAGCAACACTGGGTAGCTGTCAAAACAATCCTCAAGTATCTGAGAAGAACTAAGAATGTGTTTTTGACATACAGAGATTGTTCTGAGATGAAAGTCATTGGTTACTGTGATCCGAGATTTTAGACCGATAGGGATAACAGCAGATCACAAACAGGATATCTGTTTACTTTGAATGACGGAGCTGTCAGTTGGAAAAGCTCAAAGCAGTCAACTACAGCGGACTCTACCACTGAAGCTGAGTATATTACAGCATCTGAGGCAGCTAAAGAAGCAGTCTGGATAAAGAAGTTCATCACAGAGCTAGAAGTGCTTCCCGCGATAAAGAATGGCGTCACGATGTATTGTGACAACACGGGCGGTATTGCTCAATCAAAGGAACCAAGATCCCACTAGAAATCCAAGCATATACTCAGGCGATTTCATCTCATCTGGGAGATTGTTGAGAGAAAAGAATTTATTATAGAGAAAATACCCACAGAAGATAATCTTGCAGATTCTCTGACTAAAGGGCTGACTCAACAAAAGCATGATAGGCACACCAAGAGTATGGTGTCCAGATTCATACTAGTTGGCTATAGTGCAAGTGGGAGATTATTAGGGATATGCCCTATACCCAACTTGTGGATGGGCTATATGTACATGTATTTGTAATATTTTAATTAATTAATAAAATGGCAATCTTTATTATACGTGTCTTACATAAATTATATGAATCATCAAACACTGTAATAAAGCCATTGGAGTAATAAAATGATGGCTTCCACGCCTGATGAGAATCATTACTCTCAAACATTCATTGTCATAGTTTTGTGAATAATCTGGGCGTTCACAAAGCGGAGAGACTAGCATGATGATATGATCCGCCCTTAAGTGGGGTAGCTGATCTCATAGGCTACTAGCAGAGATCCGTCCGCTTGGTGTATCACATGGATGCTTGAGTTGCTCATGTTCATCGAACTGACGGCCGAAAGTAATGATTCTCATAGCCACAATTGGAAATTAATCTTAATGAATTCAGGTAACTTGGTTAACATAGACATATGATTAATTGGGTATTTGGGTGTTTGCATATGACCATTGACAGAGGCTTTTGCATATTTTCGTGTTCCAGGTTAATAAACCGATATATTGCACAAACATGAGATAACCACTTCATCTTTAAAAGATATCGGAAGGATGTATAACCCTAGATAGTTTCATAATATTGAATTTTCCTTTCATTTACTTTCACACTATTTTATTTACTTGTTTTAGTTTTAAATCAACATCCAATCAACAACCAATCTATTAGATACCCGTAAATATTTGGCTTCATAAATTAATAGCTTAGGTTTTAAGTTCTCGTGGGATCGATACATTTTATACTACTTGAGCGATTCGTGCACTTGCGTTACGTGAGTGATTTTATCGATCAGATTCTCTAAATTTCTTCTTATTTCTCAAGATAATTTAGATGCAACAAGTGATGATTCCAAGCTCATCTCATGCAAAGTAAGTTCTTTATCCTCTTTCCCTCTTCTTATTTTACTTGTAAGCTTGAATTGTAGAAGCCCAAATTCGCACCCTATATACCCTAGAGTTTTGGTTGGTTCATTTGCCATTAAGAATGTTGATAACATGCATTTTGGGGGGAGTGGTATAATAGTATTAGCATAGAATGAACCATTTATGTGTATGAATATGTTGGCGGAATAATATTTTGTGAGTTAATGATATTAGATAAGAAGTTATGTTCGATTAAGGATGTTGTTTGATTAAGGATATGAAATAAGATTATGTTAAGACAAGTTGGACAAGTGCATATGTTAAGGGTTAATATGATAGTGGGGATTTCCATGAGCATTATCTTTGAAGAGATGGTGATTGGCCCCTGAAATTAGGCTACACGTAACAGAAAAATGCTTTATGCCTCGATTATGTTTGATTGGGCGTTGCGACGTGTGTCCAATTTTTCAAAATCAGTTTAGCCTTCTAGTTTCAAATTAGGATGCTGGAGAACACCTTAAGGGTTTCGTATCACCTCATATACACGTATTATGACATGTTGCAAGTATTATACATCAAGTGGTGATTATAGAATAGTTGAATTGAGAGACTTAGTTTGGTTCCGAAGCATATTCCATGACTTATATTCTAACCAAGTTACCAATTATAGATCATCGCATGAACCACAATTCCCTTCGACGAAGTGGTATAGTACCAGCCAGATTCCCAATCAGTGAGTGGACCTTTCTTTTTCAAAGTTGATTTTACTTAATTGATTTGATTCAAGACTTTCTTTTCAGCACATAGGGCGTTAGCCAGATTTATTTATAGTTGTTTTATAAATAAGAATGATTACAGAAAGTTTTTAGAATGTTGTGACTTTCAAAGTTTGAGTTATATTTTTGGAGGCATGGGGAAAAACCCACATCAGTATGTAACTTATGGAATTTATGGACAGAGAACGTGTGCACACATAGTTCAGGACTAAGGATGACTGATGTCCATAGATCATAGATTCAGGGCTAGGAGGACGGGGAGAGATAACGTCCCTAGACTCTAGATTCAAGGTCAGGATGTTAGTATAGATCCGCACGCCTGAATCTAGTTCAGTGGCTTGGGGGACTATCAGACATAACGCACCAAGGCCACTAGTTTAGGCATATGGGGGGACGGCAAGACGTAACGCCCTCATACATAAGGTTTTTCAGAGACAGATCTTTCAGATACAGGTTTTCAGAACCAGATTTTTAGAAGAAGATTTTCAGAAATAAATTTTCAAAGATAAGATTTTCAGAGAAATGTTTTAAAAAAGAAAAAGTTTTTCTCGGAAAAGTTCATAGTTTTTTAGACAGAAATGAGATTTTCAGAAATATTATTTTCTAGGAGGACTTCGATTTTTAGAACCATGTATTTTTATAAAAGCATTTTAATTTTGTTTGAACTATTCACTCACTAGGTTTTTCAAACGATCTAACCCCCCGTTCTCAGTTTCTTTGTTTTACAGGTATTCTCAGAGGACGAGCTCGAGTCGATGGATACTGATGGCAGTCATTAGAGGTGTTGAGTCCACCAGGTCAAGTCAAAGACATAATTCAGCCTGAGTCAAATAAAGTCAAGTATCAGACATTTGTTTACTTAAGTTTATGTGTGTAATAAGTTAAGTGTCCATTACATGAATGTAAAAGTGTTGTATTTTGAGTATATAGTTATTGATGTTAAAGTGTATCTTGTGTTATTGAGTTGGGCTTTAATCCTAAGTTTTAATCTTGTTTAATGAGATTAGTAGAGTTGAACAGAGTCAGAAAGTCAGAGGCTTAGGGGGATATGGTGGCCTATTCCCTGTTGGTAGCATCTCCTGAAATAGGATGTCAAACCTCAGGTCCATACCAACATATCAAAATCATCACCTAAGGGCTCCATGCCCATATCATCCATCAACACTCAATAACTTTGTGCCCACAACATCATAAGCAATCAAATCATTTACTTAATACAAACAGAGTGCTCAGAATGACAAACAAAATAATAAATCAAATATCTTAAATTTCTAAAACTTCTCACATGACACTTGCAAGGGTGGTTGCCGCTTGGGTGATCCACATCTCGAACATGACATCCAAAGCTGTAGTTGTTGACATGTCAGGAGCTAACCTGCAAAACTACAAACTGGTTTGGTGTGAGTTATAAAACTCATGTAACAAACAAAACATAAAGTAAAGCATACTAGGAACTATTCAACATTACCAAGTTACAAATTCAGTTTATGAACTTTTAACTAACACTTTTATCTATTTCATATGAAATCCTCATATTTATTTGCGCATATATATATATATATATATATATATATATATATATATATATATGTGTGTGTGTGTGTGTGTGTTTGTGACACTCTAAAAGCTAAAACATTCAAAGCACGCAAGACAAGAAATCAAATATCATAGAGCGCATCGCTAACATCAAATCCATTTTATTCACGTGAAATATATAATCATATATTTATACTTTTATCACGAATAAACATCCTTGAAACATCAAAAAAAATTTCTCCGATTCAATTACAAACTATCTTTTGGCGCGGTAGTCAAGGCTTGCAACTGTTCGGTAATCTTGGTGAAAAACAATTTCCAATTGATCTATCCGGGATGCCTCGTTATCAGACGTACTCATATCTGTTACCAGTCTTTTGGTGAGTCTTCACTCTTCCCCAACCCAACAGGAATCTATGATGGTTTTTTGACACAATGATTAACATGATGCGTGTATGCATGAAATGAATGAGATGCGTGTGATACAAGGAATATATCAACTTATTAAAATTTTCACATAAATTGGCTCATCATCATTTTAGAAGCTTTTGGGCTAACTGTCATATGAGTGAACTCGGCCCAGTTTAAATGGCCCAACAAGTTCACATCTCATGGCAAGAAGTCCAACCGTATCCAAATGATAATGCTCCCAAACACAAACATAAAATGGCCCATTGGCGTTTTGGAGGCTTTTGGCCCGATCATCATAAGATACGTTCTTGTCCCAGTTTAAATGGCCCAACAAGCCCATATCTCATGACAAAAGGTCCGAATGGATCCAAACGACGATGTTCCCAAACACAAGCATACATAAATAATTTCTACAGAGTGGCCCATAAACATTTTAGCAGATTTTGGCCCAATCGTCATAGGATACGAACTCGTCCCAGTTTTAATGGCCCAACAAGTTCGCATTTCTGACAAGAAGCCCAACTGCATCCAAATGAGGATGGTCCACAAGCACAAGGAAATAGTTGCCATAGGCCATACCTTTCGGTCTACGTGTGGGTTTGCGGGAGTGTAGACAAAGACTCTCTCTGGCAAAGGATTACCCACAACTAGGTCTCCCCACTCAAGGGTTCGAGCGACCAAGTGAGCACACCTTTTTTTATACCTTACAGTACGTGCCAAAAAGTTATGGTGTGTGACTGACTGTCAGATGGATTCCCATTGTAGATTCCCCAGAGGGAGGGTGGAGCGAGGCTTGTTAAGTACCCTAGCCTCTTAGGCTCTTATCGCTTGGTGACAGGAAAAAACAACGAGTCTTCCAAATTAGTCCATCACAATAGGCCACAAGTAAGTGATTGTCTAGGTGCCTTCACAGCTTTTCCTTATAGAAAGGTAGTGAGTGAAGGAAGACACCAAACCATTACCCAGCCTAACAATATGTCTTTGATTAAACCCCTTTTAACTCGCAGTAGACATGGTTAATTAAAACACAAATCATAATATTACAAGTCTTTATTTCGGGGCCGATTCTCTATCCCCAGTGGAGTCGCCAGACTGTGGGACACAGAAACTGGGCGACGTATGCTGTCCCGGGCTCACGGCCCGGTTGGGAGTACGGAGTAGCCAGCGGGGGACTAAACCGGAGAATAATGGAGTCGCCACCCGGTGTGAACCGGGACAAAGATTTAAGGCCGCACTCACCCCTCGCAAGGGAAGACCTCAAACCATTGGGTTCAGAATGGTTCCTTACTTATGCCACTTGTAATATTAGGATTTATGCAATAATTTAGCCAAGCCTAAACAACTATTTCCAATGATAATTATATTTCTAAGTTCACATGCATGAAATTAATCATCAAAACATACAACATCACATGGCGATCTCATGAACATATTTCAATCATATGATATGGAAAACTAAGAACAACCTAATTATGCTTGAGTACTATCTCATGAATACATCGAATGGATAAATGCAGGAATACAAATAATATGATTGACTACATAATGCAAGAGAGATCACCCAAGAGGCAATTATGAATGAAATATGATGAGACAGACTCAGTTCAGTATGCGCGCGTTCGTGTAGCATTCGTAAACGCGTTCGAACGGTAAACAGAAGGTTTACGTTCGTGTAGCATTTGATAACACGTTCGAACGGGACCAGACCTGATGATACAAAATGCATGCGCGTTCGAGTAGCATTTGATAATGCGTTCGAACGGTAAACAGAAGGTTCGTGTTCGAGTTGCGTTGGATGACGCGTTCGAACGGGAACTTTTTTGCCGACTTTCGGACTTGCGTTTCACGGAGATCAGAAGGGTAAAGCTCCTCAACTTCTCCGTTGCACTGGTTTGCGTTTTACCTCGCTGTTTCGCTGCTCAATCTACTGTTTTGACTCCGTTTTGCTGCTGTTTTGCTGTTGTTTTATTGCCGTATTACCGCCGTATTTTGGTCACTGTCTTAAGGAAAATAAGAGACTGTTTTGTGATGAATGGGGGCTGCTTTGGGTTGCGGTTTTTGGACTATTTTGGTAGTGTCAAGGCTGTATAGGGGGCTGTTATTTTCGGTTGTTCAAAGGGTTTAGAGGGGCTGTATTTGCGTGTGTGAAAGGTGTTTAGGGGAGTGTAGTTTCGGTCACTGTCATGGTGATTTTCTAAGGACTTTTTCGGTGATGATAATGGGATTTTTGGGGCTGTTTCGGTTGTGATTCTCGGCTAGGGGGGAAGGGTTTGGTTTCGATTATGGAGGGTAAGTGAGGAGGAAGGAATTACTTCTTGTTGTTGTGTATGTTAGGCGTGGGTTGCTAGGGTTTTTGTGTTCGTATTTTGTATGAATGGAGAGCCAGTGGGATGTAGTGAAGGCTGATGAAGGTTTGCTTTGTGGCGTGAATGAATCAGAGGAGGAGAGGCTTGGTTTGGATTTGTTTATATAGAGAAGGGCTAGGGCTTCCCCTTGTCTCACAAGGAAGGGATTTTGGCATTAAAGATAGGATTTGATTTGGTGTTGGATAAGGAAATCAATGGATTGAGGGGGGGGATAAATTTTGGTGAATTAGGAAGGTGAATATTTGATTGGTTTAATTAGGCATTAATTTGTTAGATTAGTAAGTCAATATCTTTAATAAGAATAATATGGTTGATTGATTTTAATTAGGCATGATTTTAATTAATGTTTTATTAATTTGGTATATGATTTAATTAATATTTCATTTAATTTGGTATATGATTTAATTAATATTTTAATGGGCTTTGGTGGCTAATTGGGCTTGGGTGTGAGGCTAGCAGCAAAACCAGAAATACCGACACCGTTCGAACGCCTCTTCGAACGCTGCACAAACGCCCGCAATCTGTTTGACGTTCGAACGTGGTAACAAAAGCAGCACGAACGAAAACAGTGAACTTGTGAAATGAACTTGATGACATACTTATTCTAAATTTCCCCTTCCGACGTCCGTTTCCCGCGGCTCCCGTGACATAAAAGGTGGTGCCTCTAAATGAGACTCATCATAGGGACTTATGTGCAAAAATGCAGTTCCTACAAGTGGGTGGATCCTAAGGTGGCTAGGATCATGGAGAAGATGAAGTTTGAGCCAGTCACAAGATCGGGTGTTGGAGGAGCGCTACCAGACTTCAAGGGGCAGACCACTAAGTGAGGATTGGGATACAAATCCGACGAGGGTGAATCGAAGCCTAAGAAGAAAGGGTTGAAGATGACAGAATACTTCGTGAAAGCTACGGGGTATCAAGGACAGCCTGAACCAGTGGAAGTCAACTAGATCATGGTACCAGGATTCGAGATCTTCCAGGACGTGATGGACAAGGAGCCGCTGGCAGAAGAAGTTATAAATGAGGAAGACAAGTGGGAAGAGGAGCTGATGCAGCTAGAGAGTTGACGCTTGAGGAGAGCAATGAGACGGAAGAAGAAAAGGCTGCGGATAACGAAGACGTTTATTTCCCTGATTTATTTGATTGTAATCCCGCATTCGCAAATAATAAAGACATCTATTTTGCTTACTTGCCTGAGTCTCTTCCTCCTAACTTGCATCATAAACGTATGACTTGAGCATATTGACATTAACTCAACCAAAACAAACGCATTTAACCTGGTACGCCTGAAAACCCCAAGGAAATTCTAATTACGAGTGAGGTCACCTCTGAGGAGCGGAAAGAATTAGAGGGTGTAGGACACAAAACTGGGCGACGCATGCTGTTCCGGGCTCGCGGCCCGGTTGGGAGTACGGAGTAGCCCGCGAGGGACTAAACCGGAGAATAATGGAGTCGCCACCCGGTGTGAACCGGGAAATGATTTAAGGCCGCACTCACCCCTCGCAAGGGAAGACCTCAAACCGTTGGGTTCGGAATGGTCCCTTACTTATGTCGTTTGTAATGAATGGATTTGTGCAATATTAACCAAGTCTACTCAACATAGATATTGATCAAAGTAGTCTAAATTCTTATAAAGCCTAAATCTAGGTTTGCATGCTTCAAAGATAAGCCAGGAAAGCGGTAAACATAACTCATGAATATTTAAATTAATACATGCGGAACAAACGTGTGGCCAAGGAATTTGGCCATTCTCAATGTTGGACCTCGCATACCCGGTTGGACGTATTCCACGTCAACCGAGCATGCCGTGTCCGGGTCAACAAAATAAAATATAACAAAGGGTGCCCTCAGGTCTTACCTTTTTAGTCGCTTTCCGAGAGTGCGTTTCACGGTGCCGGAAGGGATATCGTTTCTCTGTTTTCACTGGTCCGCTGTTTCCACTGTTTTCAAAGGTTCACTATTTTCTTTGTTTTCACTGGTTTCCCAGGTTCGCAGTTTTCTCTGTTTTCACCCTTTCGGGACGATTTGTTCACGGTTTCAGGGGAGTTTTCACGTGGCTTACAGAAAATTCATGGGCTCGGTTTCACGTGATGAAAGGAGGGGCTGTTGTGTTCGGTTTCACGCGTACATGGAGGGTTTACGTGCGTGCATGGAGGGTTTACGTGTTAATTGTGTGTGTGTCCAAGTGGGGGAAGACAGAATGCTGTGTGTCTCTAATGTTTGTGAGTGGGCTGTTGTTAGTGGCTTAAGGTTTGTCTTTAGGCAATGTTTGTGGCAGTTTAGGGATCCAGTGGCCACATGAATGGTTTTGGTTGATTTGTTTATTGTTTTGGTTTTGGTTGTTAGTGGGATGGGTTTTGTTTGTAAAATGTTGGAGGGTGGTTAGCGTGAGTTTTTTAGGGTTTGGGCCGAGGATAAATTCAAAACTGAGACCGAATGAGCGAACCAAATCCAACAAAAATGTCAATTTCTGACCCTTCCCTTCCGACGTCCGCTTTCCACAACTTCCGCAACTAAAAAGGCAGTGCCTCCATTCGGGGTATCATCATCGGGACTTACATGCAAAAATGCAGTGCCTACAGTCGCCCCCACTTTGATGGGACTTGTGCAGTTTGTGACAATGACAATCCTATCAAAGTTATGCAATGCATTTTTACTTACCTGGGTCGCCAGCCGCCACCTGACTTACCTGCTGCTTCGAGCTGAGCTAATGATGCAGTGGACCTCGATCCTGGGACGCATCCCATAGCTACAACTGATGTGTGGGCCTCGACCCTAGGACGCATCCCCAAACTGGAACTGCAGTGGACCTCGATCATGGGACGCATCCCAATAGCTACAACCGACAACGGGGGCCTCGACCCTGGGACGCATCCCAATACCGCTGACAAAATAGGCCTCGGCCCGGGGACGCATCCCCAAACTAGAATATATGATGCAGTGGGTCTACGACCCTGGAACGCATTCCAATAACTGCAACCGACAACGGGGGTCTCGACCCCTGGGACGCATCCCAATACCGCTAACAAAATGGGCCTCGGCCCGGGGACGCATCCCCAAACTTGAATATATGATGCAGTAGGTCTACAACCCTGGAACGCATTCCAATAACTGCAACCGAAAACGGGGGCCTCGACCCTGGACGCATCCAAATACGCTTATAAAATGGGCATCGGCCGGGGACGCATCCCCAAACTGTAACTAATGATGCAGTGGGTCCACGACCTTGGAACACATTCCAATAACTGCAACCGACAACGGGGGCCTCACCCTGGGACGCATCCCCAAACCGTAACTAATGATGCAGTGGGTCCACGACCCTGGGATTCATCCCCAAACTGCTGATAATAATGTGGGCCTCGCCTCTGGGACGCATCCGCAAACCTGATAATGATGTGGGCCTCAACCCTGGGACGCATCCCCAAACTGCTGATGACGATGATGTGGGTCTCAACCCTGGGACGCATCCCCAAAAACTGATACTGATATTGACGTGGGCCACGAACCTGGGACTCATCCCCGAAACTGATGCTGATGCAGATGTGGGCCTCGACCCCTGGGACTCATCTCAAAAAACTGATACTGTAACTGATGTGTCTCCATGTGTGTCGCAGTGATATCTCCATACCCGGAGTGCCGTACCTGGCAAGCTCAACCCCGTACCTGAGGTGTCGCAGTTGCATCTCCATACCTAGAGTGCCGTAATGATATCTCTATACCTGGAGTGCCGTACCTGGCAAGCTAAACCTCATACCCGAGGCGTCGCAGTAATATCTCCATACCCTGGAGTGCCGTACCTGGCAAGCTAAACCTCATACCCAAGGTGTCGCTGAAATATCTCCATACCCGGAGTGCCGTACCTGGCAAGCTAAACCTCATACCCAAGGTGTCACTGAAATATCTCCATACCCGGAGTGTCGTACCTGGCAAGCTAAACCCCGTACCTGAGGTGTCGCAGTGACATCTCCATACCTAGAGAGCCCCAAATGTCTGAATGCTAACCCCGTACTTAGGTTTGTCTCGGTGACGCCTCCGTATCTAGAGTGCCACAAATGTCTGAGTGCTAACCCCGTACCTAGGGTTTCGCAGTAGTCTGAATAGTCCACATGCCGTACCTGGCGTGCTAACCCAGTACCTAGGGTTTCGCTGTGGTATGAATGCTAACCCCGTACCTAGGGTGTCGTAGTGATGCCTCCGTACCTAGAGAGCCACAGATGTCTGAATGCTAACCCCGTACCTAGGGTGTCGCAGTGACGACTCCGTACCTAGAGAGCCACAGAGTTGATCTGATTGTGCCGTACCTGGCGCGCTAAACCTCATACTTAAGGTGTCGCTGAAATGTCTCCATACCCGTAGTGTCGTACCTGGCAAAACTGATCTGATATCTCCATACCCGGAGTGTCGTACCTGGCTGAACTGATCTGATATCTTCATACCCGGAGTGCCGTACCTGGCTGAACTGATCTGATATCTCCAAACCCGGAGTGCCGTACCTGGCTGAACTGATCTCGTGTCTCCATACCCGGAGTGTCATACCTGGCTGAACTGGTCTGATATCTCCAAACATGGAGTTCCGTACCTGGCTGAACTGATCTGATATCTCCATTCCCGAAGTGCCGTACCTGGCTGAACTGATCTCATGTCTCCATACCCGGAGTGCCGTACCAGGCTGAACTGATCTGATATCTCCATGCCCGGAGTGCCGTATTCGGCTGAACTGATCTGATATCTCCATACCCGGAGTGCCGTACCTGGCTGAACTGATCTAATGTCTCTATACCCGGCAAGACTAATACTGATGTGGGTCTCGACCCCAGAATGCTATACCCGGCAAAGACTGATAATGATGTGGGCCTCGTCCCCAGAGTGCCATACCCGGCAAAGACTGGTAGTGATGTGGGCCTCAACCCGCAGAGTGCCATACCCGGCAAAGACTGATAGTGATGTGGGCCTCAACCCACAGAGTGCCATACCCGGCAAAGACTGATAGTGATGTGGGCCTCAACCCGCAGAGTGCCATACCCGGCAAAGACTGATAATGATGTGGGCCTCGCCCCCAGAGTGCCATACCTGGCAAAGACTGATAATGATGTGGGCCTCAACCCGCAGAGTGCTATACCCGGCAAAGACTGATAGTGATGTGGGACTCACGCAGAGTGCCATACCCTGCAAAGACTGATACTGATGTGGGCCTCAACCCGCAGTGTGTCATACCCTGCAAAGACTGATAGTGATGTGGGCCTCAATCCGCAGAGTGCCATACCCGGCAAATACTGATAATGATGTGGGCCTCAACCCGCAGAGTGTCATACCCGGCAAAGACTGGTAATGATGTGGGCCTCACCCCCAGAGTGCCGTACCCGACAAATATTGATAATGATGTGGGCTTCACCCCCAGAGTGCCATACCCGGCTAAGACTGATAATGATGTGGGCCTCGCCCCCAGAGTGTCATACCCGGCAAAGACTGATAATGATGCAAATGATTTATTTCAACAAACTATATTGCTCTCCTCGAGACAATCTTAATAGCTAAACATATTTTTGTCCTCCACGAATGCTTTGTGTCAAAACCAGAGAACCTTCAAAGTACTTGATACACTCAACTCCGATCGTCTGAATAGGTGATTTGAACTAGACTCCTAGTGTGTGTGTGCTAAGGCTCTTTCGCAGCTTGTTCCTTAAGTGGGCCAACTCGATGATTTTTCTTTGGAGAATCGAACCAGTGGGTCTAACCAACCTGGATGTCTTAATCACATTCTGTGATTACTTCAGCATACTCAACATGATATGGTCTTCGTCTTTTTTCTTTTGTCTCTTTCTTTTCATTTTGAATTTTTTTTTCCTTTTCTTTTCTTTTTCTGACACACCTACCCTTTAAGGTAGTATTTCTCCTCATAGTGGTCCTAATACTCGCCCATGGGTCGCTTCACGCTTATCGGTTATAGGTGGTCTATTTTTTTTTTCTTTTTATTTCAGAGACTTTTTTTTTCCAACTATATCATATATCATAGCATTAGTAAACCAGGGTGGACTTCCAGGTAAACGGTCATTCACTGATCCATAATCTCTTCAACTAGTCACATTGCTAACCACTCAGGCTTTTACTGTTAGGATCCCGTAATCAAGTGCTCACGGGTCTAGCTAAGATCAATCCATTCAGAATATCGGATGAGAGCACGTCTCGCACTTATCGTTTCTAGGGTTTCTCCTTTCAGCATACAATGTCATCACCGGACATATGTCTAACTATCAAAGACTTCTCTCACTCATTTTTTTCTCTTTTTTTTTTCATTTTTTTTTTCAACAATTAAACTAGAGCACAAACTTTCAAATATTTCATGTCTGTAATACCTGGTCAGTAGGAAACATCACTGATTAAGATCAATGTTCAATCTGCGCTTCTTTCCATGATCATTATCTGTCCAGTCCAATTTGGAGAGGATGGGGTCGAGCTTCGGTTCAAAAGCTAGGATCTGGTCAATCAACTCTTCGGCCTTTGTCGCAGTCAAGAAAATATCTTCCACAGATTTGGTGACGAACACATGTCTCTTGGCTTCCGCAAGAAATACAAACAGAAAATTGAAGAAATGCTCAATGTTGAGTATCCCAATGGGCTTCCGATGAATGTTTAAATGCGCCCAGGATGCTACCGTGAATATTTCTTCAAGGGTACCAAGTCCACCTGGTAACGCAATAAATGCATCCGCAGTATTGATCATTTCATGGAGTCGTTCAGACATACCTTATACGATGCGTTCATCTCCATTTGTTGGTCCAATTAATTGTTCGTCCACCAAAGGTCTTGGGATGATTCCCAAAACATGACCGCCACCGTCCTGAACGGCTTTTGAAATGCTTTCAATTATCCCAAGATTTCCACCGCCATATACTAGGTGCATATTCTTCTCAGCCATGACTCACCCCAATTCCTTTGCAGCTTCCATGAATTCAGGTTTATTGCCAGTGTTGGATCCACAGAAACACAAATTCTCTTGAATCGCTGTTGTGAAGTTGCTTCCATTTTCTCTCTTTTACTTGGATGTATATTTGAATGTGTTGAGGAGAGAAATGTTGAGCTGAATTTATAGTACCTGAAAAAAGGTGAGTAATAATTGCACTAATATCTTTCACAGAACGATGGTTAGCTAAACCACAAAAGAAGTCATGAGAAGTCAAAAAGCCAATGGATCCTGTCCACGAAAATAAAAGAAAACCACAAAAGAAATCATGAAATGTCAAAAGGTCTTGGATCCTGTCTTACGAAAATAAGAGAAAATACCAAAAGGAGTCATGAAAGGTCAAGAAGTCTCGGATTCTGTCTACGAAAATAAAAAAAAGAAAATACCAAAAGAAGTCGTGAAATGTCAAAAAGTCTGGACCCTGTCTACGAAAATAAAAGAAAATAACAAAAGAAAAGCAATAATTAAGGCAAAGGAATTGTGTACTCAATACGCCACTTTCTTGATATATAAATTCATTAGGATGCGTCTCAGGAATTCTTTCCTTACTCTGCCACCACTAATGAATTAGCTCCCATTTTTGTGCTTGCCCAAACACCATTCCTTTTTTCTTAACATGCTTCATCTTTACTTTTACCTACAAAAAAAACACACAAAATTAAAGACTCTACAACATGTATACACAAAGCATGAAAACAGAAATCGCAACAAAGTGCATGGGTTGCCTCCCTGTTAGCGCTAAATTCATCGTCTTCGGCCAGACATGACCGAAATCCATCTGTCAAGGTGTCTTCAATGTCATCATTTGTGCCACCTTTTGATCTTTGCTGCTTTCTTTTTCTTTTTTCTTCTTTAAAACCTGTGAATACAAAACAACAGAATAAAGACGTGTACATGTAATGTATACACATACATGTGTAGAGATACTCCCTGTTCTTGATGGGTGAGACCCTCATTGTGTTCCTCGGCGCCATGTGTTTCCTCCTGCTGGTTTTCCTCTTCTGTTTGAAACCTGCAAACATAGAACAAACACAAGAATTGCAAGTACGTTACGTGTATGCATGCATGGATGTGTTTCCTATCCCGTTGGGTTAGGCCTTCTGTCAATTCCCTTGGTGACCGCTCAGTCGTCTTTCCTTCAGGCAAAGTGTAGCTTCAATCTGCTTACATCGATCGACTTTGGTGAACTCATTCTCTCCTAAATATGGTAGCCTTGTTTCCCAATTTCCTGTATTCTCTGCTTATTTTTTTCTGTGTTCTAAACATCGCTGAGCATCATAGTACCAGGGTCAGATGCTTTTGTCAAATACACTCATGTTGCAAGTTGAGAGACTCAGGCAAGTAAGTGAAATGAACTTCTTTATTATTATTAAGCAAAATATTTGAACAAGCAAGAATGACCAATATCTTCATAAATGCTGGATCATAACTGAATAAGATCCGGGAAACAACCATCTTCATGATTTGCAGCTTCATCTTCCTTTGCTTTCTTATTTCCTTCGACCAGCAGCTTCTCCAGTTTTAGTAGTTCTTCTGCCAATTCACCTTCGTCAGTGTCCGAGAGGTTTTCCCAAAGATCCTCCCTCTGCTCTATTTCACTTTTACTACTGTTGCCCCGTATCCTCATGCGAGAAGCTTGGTAATTGCGGGTTTGAAGGACACAGCTATTGGGTAGGCCGGGGTTGATCATATAAGTCAGTGTTATGGCCATATTGCTGGTGGAAATAACAGTAAAGGTTTAGCTTAAGATAGCGCGGTACGGGGTTTGGAAGTGGCCTCGACCCTAAAGGTTTCAGGAGTCCTTGCATCTTCAACTTTTCAAACACTTTTGACAAAGGTCTATACCTAAGTTGGAGAATTGTCTGTTTCTGATAGGGGCAATCTCTGAGGGAGTAGGCTTGGTCCTTGAAGGTTCCCCAATGGTCATTTCGTCCTGGTTGCACAAGTTTATGTCATTGTCTATATGGGGCACGGTCAAACTGGTCACAACATTAGTCAAGACTTGCAATTACTCCATCATTTCAGCTACTTTGGCCTCCAATCGATCTAGGCAGGATTCCTCGTTTGCTGACTTGCTCATGTTGGTTGATGGTCCATTGACAAGTTTTCCTTCTTTCCCAACCCAACGGGAGTCTATGATGGCTTTTAAGACACAAAGGGTTAACATGATGCGTGTATGCATGACATGATGTATGAAATAAACAAGCTTATAAAAGGATTTACATAATGGGCCCGTTATCATTTTAAAGTATTCAATCATACTATTGCGCGGTGCAAACTTGTCCTAGTTGAAAAGGCCCAACATGTTTACACTTTGCGATAATATAACTAAATAACTTCAAATGATAAAAGGCACAAACACAAACTGGCCCATCGGCATTTTAAAAATTTTGGCCTAATTGTCAAAAGGACATGAACTTGTCCCAGTTTAAATGGCCTAACAAGTTCACATTTCCTGACAAAAAGTCCAATTGAATCCAAATGATAATGGTCCAAAACATAAGCATAATCAAATATTTTCTAAGGGTCATGCAACTAAGGTCCACATGTAGGATTTAGGAGTGTAAACAAAAGCTCTCGCTGACGAAAAAATGCCCACAACTAGGATTTCCCCACTCAAGGGTTCAAACGACCAAGTGAGCGCACCTTTTTATACCTTATGGTACGTGCCAACGAGTTATGGTGTGTGACTAACTGTCGAATAGACTTCCCATTGTAGATTCCACAGAGGGAGGGTGGAGCGAGGCTCTCTTAAGTACCCAAGCCTCTTAGGCTCTTATCACTTGGTGACAGGAATAAACAACGAGTCCTCCAAATTAGTCTATCAAAATAAGCTACGAGTGAATGATTATCTAGGTGCCTTCACAGCTTTTCCTTATAGAAAGGTAGTGAGTAAAGGAAGACACCAAACTATTACCTAGCCTTAATAAAGCCTTTGATTAAACTCCTTAAACCCACAGTAGACATGATTAATTAAAACACAAATCACAAACATTACAAGACATTATTTCGGGGCCGATTCTCTATCCCCAGTGGAGTCGCCAGACTGTAGGACACAGAAACTGGGAGACGCATGCTGTTCTGGGCTCGCGGCCCGGTTGGGAGTACGGAGTAGCCCGCGAGGGACTAAACCGGAGAGTAATGGAGTCCCCACCCGGTGTGAACCGGGAAATGATTTAAGGCCGCACTCACCCCTCGCAAGGGAAGACCTCAAACCGTTGGGTTCGGAATGGTCCCTTACTTATGTCGTTTGTAATGAATGGATTTGTGCAATATTAACCAAGTCTACTCAACATACATATTGATCAAAGTAGTCTAAATTCTTATAAGGCCTAAATCTAGGTTTGCATGCTTCAATGATAAGCCAGGAAAGCGGTAAACATAACTCATGAATATTTAAATTAATACATGCGGAACAAACATGTGGCCAAGGAATTTGGCCATTCTCAATGTTGGACCTCGCATACCCGGTTGGACGTATTCCACGTCAACCGAGCATGCCGTGTCCGGGTCAACAAAATAAAATATAACAAAGGGTGCCCTCAGGTCTTACCTTTTTAGTCGCTTTTCGGGAGTGCATTTCACGGTGCCGGAAGGGATATCGTTTCGCTGTTTTCACTGGTCCGCTGTTTCCACTATTTTCATAGGTTCACTATTTTCTCTGTTTTCATTGGTTTCTCAGGTTCGCATTTTCTCTGTTTTCACCGTTTTAGGATGATTTTTGGGACGATTTGTTCACGGTTTCAGGGGAATTTTCACGTGGCTTTCAGACAATTCATGGGCTTAGTTTCACGTGATGAAGGGAGGGGCTGCGGTGTTTGGTTTCACGCATAGATGGAGGGTTTACGTGCGTGCATGGAGTGTTTACGTGTTGATTGTGTGTGTGTCCAAGTGCGGGAAGACAGCATGTTGTGTGTCTCTAATGTTTGTGAGTGGGCTGTTGTTAGTGGCTTAAGGTTTGTCTTTAGGCAATGTTTGTGGCAGTTTAGGGATCCAGTGGCCACGTGAATGGTTTTGGTTGATTTGTTTATTGTTTTGGTTTTGGTTGTTAGTGGGATGGGTTTTTTTTGTAAAATGATGGAGGGTGATTGGCGTGAGTTTTTTTAGGGTTTGGGCCAAGGATAAATTCAAAACTGAGACCGAATGAGCGAACCAAATCCAACAAAAATGTCAATTTCTGACCCTTCCCTTCCGACGTCCGCTTTCCGCGACTTTCGTAACTAAAAAGGCAGTGCCTCCATTCGAGGCTCATCATCGGGACTTACATGCAAAAATGCAGTGCCTACAGAGGGAATGTTAATCAAATATACTAATGTATTCACTTGGTCCTACGAGAAAATGCCAGGAGTAGATAGAGGTATCGTCCAACACGCAATACCGACTTATCCGAACATGAGACCGATAAAGCAGAAGCTCCGAATGATGAGACCTAAGTGGGCCGAAAAGGTTAGAGAAGAAGTCAAGAAGCAGATAGACGTGGGATTTCTAGAATTAGTGAAATACCCCGAGTGGTTAGCAAACATTTTGCCGGTTCCGAAGAAAGATGGGAAGGTCAGAATGTGCGTAGATTATAGAGACCTTAACAAAGCTTGCCCCAAAGATGATTTTCCTTTGTCCCCACATTGACGTACTGGTTAATAACGCGGCTCTATCTGCCATGTACTCATTCGCATATGGGTTCTCAGGATATAATCAGGTCTTTATGGCGCAAGAAGACAAGCATAAGACTGCCTTTGTCACTGAGTGGGGCACGTATTGTTACAAGGTGACGCCATTCCGGCTCAAGAATGCAGGAGCCACTTATCAACGGATGGCCACTACGTTATTCCATGATTTGATGCATAAGGAGATCAAACTATACGTGGACGACTTGATGGTGAAGTCAGAGATGAGAAGCGGACACATAGAAGTGCTAGAGAAGGTCCTTCAAAGAGTCTACAAATACAACCTACAACTAAATCCCAAGAAGTATGTGTTCGGGGTACCATCGGGAAAGCTGCTAGGACATACGATAGGAATGAGAGGAATAGAAGTAGACCCTGAGAAGATCAAAGCGATTACTGAAATGCCTGCGCTGAAGGCAGAGAAAGAAGTTAGAGCCTTTATCAGGAAAATCCAATACATCAGTCGATTCATTGCCAAGCTGAAGTTAATATGTGAGCCCATCTTCAAGCTGTTGAGGAAAGACCAGCCGGTGAAGTGGAATGGACAATGCCAAGAAGCCTTTGACAAGATCAAAGAATACCTGGTGAAACCTCCTGTATTGAAACCTCCGAGGTCGGGCAAACCCTTGGTGTTGTATTTTGCCATAGAACCCAAAGCACTAGGGGCGATGATGGTACAAGCAGATGAGACAGGGGTGGAACATGCAGTCTACTACCTCAGTAAGATGATGCTTCCGTATGAAGCCCTATATCAAGAAGTAGAAAAGATCTGTTTGGCGGTAGTGTGGGATTCCAGAAAGTTGCATCATTTCTTCCAATCCTACAAGATCCAAGTAGTAGCAAAAGAGAATCCCTTGAAGTATCTGCACTCGGTACCTTCGCTAGTAGGGAAGTTAGGCAGATGGTTAGTACTGCTGACAGAGTTTGATATTGAATATCTCACTTCTAAAGTAATCAAAGGGCGAGCCGTAGCGGAGTTCTTGGCATTACAACCCATAGAAGGGGACTAATACAAGTTTGAATTCCCAGACAAGGAAATCCAGATAATAACGGTCCAAGGATGGAAGATGTACTTCGACGGAGTGGTGAATTACAAATGAGCCGGAATAGGAATCGTGATAGTAACCCCCGAAGGAGAAACCTTGCCTATGGCCAAGGGGCTGACGTTCAGAGTAACCAACAACATGGCCGATTATGAAGCATGCGCCTTTGGATTGACAACACTAATAACCTTAGGAGCTAAGGACGTGGAGGTTTATAGAGACTCGATGTTGGTAGTCTGACAGATGCAAGGAGAATAGGAATTGAAGGAAGAACGGTTGAGACCCTACCTATTTCACCTTAGGAAGCTGGCACAGGCTATCCCTAACTGTAAATTCCAACACTTGCCGCGAGAAGAGAACCAGATGGCAGACGCGTTGGCCACCCTAGCTGCGACTTGGGAGAACCCGGAGAAATTGGTGATGAAACTTCTAGTCTTGACGACAGCAAGCAGGCCCAGTTACGAGATAGAAAGGGTCTTGGAAGTAGAAGTCGACGATGGGAAACATTGGTACTACGACATTCAACGATACCTAGAACGTGAGGAATTCCTGGAAGAAAATGGTAGGAATGACATGATAGCCATTCAGAAGTTAGCCTCCCAGTATGTGAGTTTGAAGGGAGAAATTTAGAAGAGACAAGCCAATGGCATCCAACTGAAGTGCTTAAGAAAGGAAGAGGCTCAGAAAGCGATGGAAGAAGTGCACGCCAGAGTGTGTGGAACGTACATGAACGGATTGAACTTATCCCGCAAGATAGTGAGACAAGGTTTCTACTGGTCGACCGTGGAAGCTGACTACGCGAAGCTAGTGAAGCATTGTCAGGATTGTCAAGCACAAGGTAACTTGAACCATTTACTGCACACGGAGTTGCACGGGCTGTCGGAGCCATGGCCTTTCTCAACATGGGGAATTGATATGATCGGAGAGATTCGACCACACGCGTCAAATGGACATCGTTTCATAGTAGTGGCAGTAGACTACTTTTTGAAATGGGTAGAAGCCGAGTCGTTTCACAACGTTACAGCAAAGCAGATGGCGAAGTTCATAGCCCGTAACATAATATGTCGATACGGAATGCCACATCATGTGGTAACAGACATTGAGTCCAGTTTCAAGGAGAAATGAAGGCGATGCTACAGAGGTACGGGATAAGACCTCACAAGTCGTCACCTTACAGACCATAAGCAAATGGGGCAGTCGAGGCAGCCAATAAGATGATAAAGAAGATACTAGCCAAGATGACTGAATGTTACAAAGATTGGGCAGATAAACTACCGTACCACCACCATGTGGGGGTACAAAACTTCTGTGAGAATGGAAACAGGAGCCACGCCTTATTCTTTGGTCTACGGAATGGAAGCAGTATTACCAGTAGAGATAGAGATACAGTCAATGCGGGTACTAGCAGAGGCAAAACTACCTGAACAAGAATGGGCCTCACCGAGATTCGAACAGTTAGCATTGTTAGATGAGAAGAGAATGAAGTCCTTGCACCATATGCAGTTGTATCAGAAGAGATTGGCCCGCGCATTCAACAAGAAGGTGCGTCCTACCAAGATTAAAAAATGTGATCTAGTACTCAAGCAGTCAAAGCCGTCGACGATGGACCCAAGAGGAAAGTTCAGACCCAATTGGGAAGGGCCATATATAGTCAAGAAAGTGTTGGGGAACGGGGCAGTGAGACTGTCAGATTTAGAAGGGAACGTTCACCAGCCTATCAATGTGGACAGGTTGAAGCAATATTTTGCCTGAGGAAGAGAAAACAAACGATCACCGGGAGAACTAGTGAAAAACCTAACCCAACGGAATAGAAAACACATCCATGCATGCATGCATACACGTCACATACTTGTAATTTTTTTTGTTTTGTGTTCGCAGGTTTCGAAGAAAAGAAGGAAAAATGGCAAATACGAGCATGCCGAGAGCAGCAACACATTATCAGCAATTTCGGGTATGAGTCCCATGGTTAAGGCCCACAATATCAGCAGTTTTGGGAATGAATCCCAAGGTCTAGGCCTACACTATCAGCAATTGAAAGGAAGAATTCCAGTGGAGTTGAAAAGTAAGAGTCATTAATGGTTAGGCATAGGTCCGATGATGAAATCGTTTGCTTTAGGGTGAAACCTTAGAAACAATAAGTTCGTGATGAACTCTCACCCGATAATTTGAGTAGTTGATCTCGGCTAGACTTACGAGCACTTAACTATAGGATCTTAGCAGTGAAAGCCTGAGTAGTCGGCAAGGTGACTAGTTGAAGAGATTACAGATCGATGAATGACCGTTCGCTTAGATGTCTATCCAGACTTGCTTGAGTTTCGATGTGTGGTATGGTTGAAAACGAAAGAAAAGTCTCTAAAGAAAAAAAATATATAAACCACCTATAACCGATAATCGTGAAGCTACCCATGGGCGAGTATTAGGACCACCATGAGGAGAAATACTACCTTAAAGGGTAGGTGTGTAAAAAAAAAAAAGCAATTACAGAGCATATCGAGATATCTAGGTTGGTTTGATCCATCGGTCCCATTCTTTGAAACAAAATCATTGAGTTGGCTTACCTAAGGATCAAGCTGTAAAGGAACCTGAGCACACATACACTTTAAGTCTGGTTCAGATCATTTATTCAAACGCTCGGATTTGAGTTACATCGAGTACTTTGAAAGTTCTCTGGTTTCGACACTGGGCATCCTTTGAGGGTAATAATATGAATAACTATTGGGACTATTTCGTAAAAGGCAGTATAGTATGTTGGTATGGAATGTCACATCATGTGATCTACCATGACATAGAAAAATAGCAAAGAATAGAAAGATAAACCGAGTCTGGGGGTGACCAGTCTACCCTTTTTCCATTCAGTAACGGTTCGGGAATGGACCACCTTACAGTAACGGTTCAGGAATGGACCACCTCATTCAGTAACGGTTCGGGAATGTACCACCTCACAGAAATGGTTCGGGAATGGACCACCTCACAGTAATGGTTTGGGAATGGACCACCTGACAGTAATGGTTCGGGAATGGACCACCTCATTCAGTAACAGTTCGGGAATGGACCACCTCACAGTAATAGTTCGGGAATGGACCACATCACAGTAACGGTTCGGGAATGGACCACGTCATACAGTAACGGTTTGGGAATGGACCACCTCATAGTAATGGTTCGGGAATGGACCACCACCCAGTAACGGTTCGGGAATGGACCACCTCATTCAGTAATGGTTTGGGAATGGACCACATCACAGTAACGGTTCGGGAATGGACCACCTCATACAGTAATGGTTCGGGAATGGACCACCTCACAGTATCGGTTCGGGAATGGACCACCTCACAGTAACGGTTCGGGAATAGACCATTCACTGTAACGGTTCGGGAATGGACAACCTTTCACCAACTCATTTCGGTAATAAATCCTAGAGATCGCAGCATCTTACAGGGATGAACCTTGTGGGTCACATCACCTCACTACCATCAACTCAGTTTGAAGCATCTGAGAATAACAGGTAAGTTAAGCAACAGCTGGCGAGCCAGGTAAGTAAAAATACATGCATGACTTTAATAGGATTGTCACTGTCACACACTGCACAAGTCCCATCAAAGTGGGGGTGACTGTAGACACTGCATTTTTACATAGAAGTCCGATGATTAGCCTCGTATGTAGGCACTACCTGATAAGTTACGGAAGTTGCGGGAAACAGACGTCGAAAGGGAAAATTAAAAAATAAGTACATCCTCAGATTTAATTCGTTTGTTTGGTTTTGGGTTCCCTCGATGGATCTCAATTTTAAATGCTAGCTTCAGCCCAAAAACCCACACCAAGCCACACGCCCAAGCGCACAAGATCCAAGCCACACGCCCAAGCCCACAATAATTCAAGCCACACGCCAAGGCCCACTAAGCCCAATCCAATTATTCAAATCACATTTAACACATGTTAAAATCCAATCAAATCCCCGTCCTAATCTAAATAAATCACCTTCCAAATTAAAAATATTCCCCCACCAAAATTACACAAATTGCTTTTCCTAAATAATTTAATTAAATATATCCCCTTAATTGTTTGATTTTATTTCCTTGTTTTGAAATCCCATGCACATGAAACCCTAGCTCACCATTATAAAAAGAGGCATAATCCAAACCCTATTTTCTTCTTTGGCTCTCACACACTTGGCAGTAACACAAAGAATAACTCACGGCAGTTCCTTCCCCTCTCATCTCTCTCCATATCGGCATCAACATAAGTAATAACCCTTCAACCAGCTCCGAATGAGAGCCATGCACAAACCCTAAAGCCTAACACTTTCAGCAGCCACCCTCTCTACTCTTCTCAAAACAAAAAACTTTCCTTTTCCCTCTCTTAACCGACACAGAAAAAAAGCAGCCCTCCACTGGAACCATAAATCAAAACCATCGACTCTCTCTCAAAGCAGCCCTCTACGTGACCAGCTAAGCAACGAATCCACCAAGCATACGATAGCCAAATAAATCCACACACAAACCAGCAACCCCTAAGCCACCCGTGACCAAACAACAAACAACCTCCATCATGAAGCAACAAAGCCGAGACTACCCAGCCCATAAAACAGTCTACACCAAGCAAATAAATAACCCTCATCACCACCTCACACACAAAAAAACACAGCCCCTAAACCAAACATCTAGCAGCCACCTAAACTGAAACTACACAGTCCAAACCAGTCTAGAAAATACCATAAAAACAGTCCCGATACACCCCAAAACAGTCCGAATCTGTCCCCAAAATAGTCCCAAGATCACTCAAAATAGTAAGCCAAAACTGCAGTCCAAAACAGTGAAGAATATATAGAAATCAGCGGCTCAAAACAGCAAAACAAAAAAACAATGGATAAAATATTGAACCAGTGAACCGAAAAAGTGACGGAACATTAACCCTTCCGACGATGACGTAACGCACTTCCAAGAAGCAACTTAAAAGGTAATACCTGATGGCACCCTTTGCTATTTATTTATCTTTTCAGTTAGTTATTGTTGGTTCATTCGCATGCATCATTATGTTCCACGTCTATTTTCATTCATATTGGGTTGATGATTGCGTGCTATCTCTTACGATATATCGGATGGAAACCCAGACGTAAATTCTGTTGCTGAACCCGAATGGACGGTAGTGCGGTCTGTACTTGGGATGCAACTCCACGTACCACTTGAGAAACTTTTAAGCACGTGTTTCATTTTTGTTATTTAATTTTATGTTCATTCATTATTTGTGTTTCCTTATTCCGTCATTTTACTTTCCATATGTTATTGCTTTATTTATTTATGCATTGTTAATCTAGTGCGCATGAGCTAATCATGTTAGAATTAAAGGTCCTCTATTCGAGGGAAATGACTAAAGGCTACCTTTACCACAATGTTTTGCCACGCCGGATGAAGTATACTTGATGAATGTGAAATACGTTCAATCGCGCATACGAGGTCCCATATAGATGTCGGCCTAGGTCGCATCTATTTTATTTTCCATTATTTACTTTCCGCATGTTATAGCTTTATTTATTTATGTATTTTTAATCTAGTGTGCATGGGCTAATCATATTGGATTAAAGGTTTTCTATTCGAGGGAAATGCCTAAAGGCTACCTTTACCACAACATTTTGCTGCGCCGGATGAAATATACTTGATTGAATGTGAAATACGTTCATTCGGGCATACAAGGTCCCGTATCGATGTCGGCCTAGGTCGCATCTATTTTATTTTCTGTTATTTACTTTCCGCATGTTATTGCTTTATTTATTTATGCATTGTTAATCTAGTGCGCATGGGCTAATCATGTTGGATTAAAGGTCCTCTATTCGAGGGAAAGGCCTAAAGGCTACCTTTACCACGACATTTTACTGCGCCGGAAGAAGTATACTTGATTGAATGTGAAATACGTTCAATCGGGCATACGAGGTCCTATATAGATGTCGGCCTAGGTCGCATCTCTGTTATTTTCCGTTATTTACTTTCCGCATGTTATTGCTTTATTTATTTATGCATTGTTAATCTAGTGCACATCGGCTAATCATGTTGGATTAAAGGTCCTCTATTCGAGGAAATGCCTAAAGGCTACCTTTACCATGACATTTTACTGCGCCGGACGAAGTATACTTGATTGAATATGAAATACGTTAAATCAGGCATACGAGGTCCCATATAGATGTCAGCCTAGGTCGCATCTCTTTTATTTTTCGTTATTTACTTTCCGCGTGTTTTTGCTTTATTTATTTATGCATTGTTAATCTAGTGCGCCTAGGCTAATCATGTTGGATTAGAGGTCCTCTATTCGAGGGAAATGCCTAAAGGCTACCTTTACCACAATATTTTACCGCGCCAGACGAAGTATACTCGATTGAATATGAAATATGTTCAATCGGGCATACGAGGTCCCATATAGATGTCGGCCTAGGTCGCATCTCTTTTATTTTCCGTTATTTACTTTTCGCGTGTTATTGCTTTATTTATTTATGCATTGTTAATCTAGTGCGCATTGGCTAATCATGTTGGATTAGAGGTCCTCTATTCGAGGGAAATGCCCAAAGGCTACCTTTACCACGATGTTTTGCCATGCCATATGAAGTATACTCGATTGAATGTGAAATACGTTCAATCAGGCATACAAGGTCCCATATAGATGTCGGCCTAGGTCACATCTCTTTTACTGTTCCGTTATTTACTTTCTGTATGTTATTTGCTTTGTTTATCCATGTATTGTTATCTCGTGCACCTGGGCTAATCATGTTGGGTTAAGGGTCCTATATTCGAGGGAAATGACTAAAGGCTACCTTTACCATAGATTACCGCGCCTTTCTCCTATTGATTTCGCTATTCATCTTTTTTTGTTGTTATTTTTCACATTTCATTTTTGCATTTATGCTTGAGTGTTGCCTCTTGCGGTATATCGAATGGAAACCCAGACATAAATTCCGTAGCTGAATCCGAATGAAAGGTAGTGCGGTCTGTACTTGGGATACAACTCCACGTACCGCTTGGGAAACATTCACGTGTGTGTTTGTGTCATTTTAGATACCACTTTGATAATCTAGTTCGAACGAGTTCTCAAACGTTACATTTTCGTTCGAACGCATTTTTGAACGCTATACGAATGCATGCATTCTGTTTACCGTTCGAACGTGTTTCTAAACGCTACTCGAACACATGCATTTTGTTTACCGTTCGAACGCGTTTCCAAATGCTAGTCGAACGCATGCATTATGTTTATCAGTTGAATGCATTTCCGAACTCTACACGAACGTGCATGCACTGAATCGACTTCTCTTCCTCATGTTTCTTGCATGTTTGCTTCTTTGGTCATTTCTTTTACATTACATACTTAATCATCTCACTTTATTATTGACGCTTTTTACCATTATTATTTATTGTTGGAATTCTCTAAGCATCCCAAGATCATTTCAAGCAATGAAAATACAAGGTGAATACAATCAACGAAGTTGCGGAATACTTACATCGAGCGGTTGAGCGATGCGGTGAAGAACAAAACACTTTTTGGCCCTCCTTGAGTGCTCGGCAAACTGCAGATATTGTCCTCCATGGATTCGACAGTCGACTTTTTTTTATCTCCAAATTCGGTCCAAGCTCCAAGCCTTTGGCTGGTGATTCCAAGCTCACAGGTTGGTTTCCCTATCACGTTCGCAAGACTCAAATGGTGTGCTAGCACTTGATGATTTTGCCACAAAATCATCATTTTTCTTCTTGCCATTTCTCGGTCAAACCAGAAGAGAAAACAACAGCCCTTTTGGGCGTGAAGATGGAGAGAGGAGAGGAGAGTGATTGTGTGAGAGAGATTAATTGGTTGGTGAGAAAAAGTGTATCTAATACCTTTTTTGAATTTCTTTTTTTTTTTTGCTTTCAAAAACTCGTTCGCCCGAATTAAAATCCAATTTCAATTCCGCGTCGAAATCCAATTTCGTATAATATATCGAATATATTATTTTATCGATTAATTCCAAATTAATCGTTTTCTCTTTTTATTGATATTTTATCCCAGATAAAATATCTTCGTAATTAATCCCTGATCAATTTTCTCTCTCATCAATAATTAATCCCAGATTAATAAAGTGCGAGTCATACGTCATCGGTGAATCTTCGGGAAGCGACCCATGAGATCCCCAGATATGTTGGCAGTAAATCTGGTCGTCGGACTATCCGAACACGTAAGTACCTAGTAGTACGATTGTACCGATTTACAAGACAAGGTTGGCTTCTAGCAAAGCGCCATGCCTACCCAATTCTCCAAAAATATCCTTCCAGGAATATGTGATCTATATCAGGCGTAGTATACGTAGTATTGCATATCTCGATCCAGTATCGGATGTCACGTGCTAGGCATGGGTTTGGAATAGTGTCTGCCCTGTACGAAGCACATATTGGATCTCTGGTAACTAGTCTCTATAATCGGATATACATGACCTAGTCATAATATCCCGATAGCTGTAGCATATAAGGGAACCAGTCCGGTATCCTACGTGACCATCATCTCCATATGACTGTAGTGATACTTCCGTCTTGACATCACACCCAACACACTACGATTCTAAATATACCCAGCAGAGGCGTACACAGAACCTGTTAAAGCCCTGGACGACCAAAACCAAAGTATATTGATTGTCGCAAGTATTAGCGGTGCAAGTCTCAGGTTAATACCAAATACACCTACCCTGATTTCGGACTTCCATAGACACATATTCATACTACCAATGGAATTCCAAGGGTGTCTATCCAGATCGAAGCTATTTCCCGTACCATCGGTAAAACACAACCTCTTATTACACTTGCATGAGCATCATATACTCAAATATATGAGAACTATGCCGTTGTGCCCTCACAACGCGCACAAGTGTAATACTAGTCTTTTACGCATTATCGATGTCCAATCTCGATAATACTCTGACTGGGGATATTTAATGATTTATCCTTCGTGGAATGATATTGTCTCATATCATCTCAATCCAGGAACAAATCATAGGGACCTCATATCATTTATACATCTTGGTGATCTAATCACAAATGATAAGAGAGCAATCTCCTTTGTCACATAGTTAATTTGTACAACAACACCACGATTTGTACAAATAGTGACGCTATGGGTCATAACTGTCCAACAATCTCCCACTTGGCCTATAACCAGTCACTCGAGTGTTTACCACCCGAACTATGTACGGTTGGCTCAAATTACTGAGAAAAGACTTTCGTCAGCGGATTTACGTGATTATCGTCTGATGCGATTTATTCGATCATCACATCGCCACGATGTATGATCCGAACGAATCAGATGAATAATCGAAGTATGTATCTGGATCGTTGATGAGACTATTAATCCTTTAGTCTGTGTTGTAGTCTAGCTCAGCTGCTAAAAGAACTATATCTAATCTAATTAGATTTGTTATCGACCCAAATGGCTTCTATTGCTGCCTCAACTGCAACAATAACCCGCATTTGTTGTTTATTCGATAACAGTATCTTGCATGGAAGATTTCCAGCTCACTGTTCCGTTATTCAAACTCTATAGTACCGTTTGTGACTTATATTCATTTTTATCGGTTTAGGAAACTTACAGCAGTGATCCCAGTCACTTCAAGTTCTCCTTCTCCATAGTTTAAGACAACATCCTTAGATCTCTAAGATACTAATGGATGTTCTTAACATCAATCCAGTGACTATCACTTGGATTGGCCTGTTTGTGAATTCATATGCTCAAAGCATATGAGACACCAGGTTGCGTACATTTATTAATGTACGATTTCTCGGAGAGTTTTTATGAAAGCCAAGCTTTCGCCGATTTTATTATGGGAATATCATTTCCAAGAAATGACATGTCATCATTACTTATAGGATAGCCACTGTCAGTGCGCTCCCACTAACCTCCTTATATACACAAGAATCATTTCGTTTTGAATTAAATCATATACCATTATGATTACATCAAAATTATAATTCCTAGAACGCTATGCTTGCTTCAATCCATACATAGATCGAATAACTTGCAAACCTTGTTTGCTAGTTTTGGTATGACAAAATCGTCAGGATGTTGTAAACATCCTCCAAAAGGTTTTCTTTTCAGGAAATAGATTTTCCCGTTAAGCTGACATATTTCATAAATGAAACATGTAGCTTTAGCAAGCATTATCCAAATGGATTTACCGTGGCAACAAGTAAAAGGTTAAATCGTAATCAACACAATGTTGATAACGATACCTTTCCGCTAAAAGCCTGGCTTTATACGTTGGTATGTTGCCTTTCCATGTATGTCTTCCTTGAAGACTTATATAGTACCAATAGGCACAATGCCTTGGGGTACATCAACTAGTATCCAAACTTAGTTGATATACATGGAATCCATTTCGGATGTCATGGCACTTTGCCATAATAGGGAGTCGATACCTTGTATCACTTCCTTATACGTAGTCAGTTGGTATTCCTCAATAAGATTGACATCTTAATGAGGTGAGATCAGAAACCCATACCCCAGGTTTTTGTCTGACTCTCTCAGACTTACGTGGTTCTTGTGTATTCGAAGAAAACTGGTATAGTTTCATTCTTGATGAACTATTAGTGTTCCATTAGGAATCGGTGCCTTGAATAGTATTACTCCAATTTTCATCGAGTTTTACTATCCTCCCACTTACCACTGCATATCGGTATTCCTCTTAGGAAAACCGCATGGTGAGAAACAATTAAATTGTTCTCTTGAGAGTTGTATAAGTACTATACTTTGGTATCCCTAGGATAACCTACAATTTGGCACTTATCCAATTTGGGTTTTAGTTTGGTATCATCCAAACATATGCCTAGCATTCCCAAATTATCAGGAATGTGAAACCCGGTTTCTTTCTTGTTCATATCTAATATGAAATATGTCTAACAGATTTGTATGGAACCTTATTCAAAATAGGTTTTACACTGTTTATGCGTATCATGTGAAGGAAATGGTAGCTCAGAGCGACTCATGATTAATCTAATCATGTCCAACAAAATTTGGTTTCTCCGGTTCGGACACATCGTCAAAATGACGTGCTCCGGGAGGAGTCCTCATTGAAAGAATACTATACTCTTTCAAGTATATTAGAAACTTATTGCCTAAGTATTTTCCATTACGGTCTTACCATGACGGTTTAATACTTCAGCCGATCTGTTTGTCTATTTCGTGTCGAAAAATTTAAAAGTTTCCGATTTGTGTTTCAAAGAAACACATAACCATAACGCGATGCCACATCCGTAAAGGTCACGAAATATTCATATCCACCTCTAGCCTAGATAGACATGGGCCCACTTGCTTCACTATGAACTAGGACTAACAGATTAGTGGCATTTGCACTTTTACCAAGTAAATAGTGTTTTAGGCACTTTGCCCAATAAACTAGATTCGTAGACTTTATTTGAATAAGATCAAATTAGTCCTAGTACCCATTCTTCAAAATTGTGGATATACGAGTCTTGTTTGATTGTGTCCCAGACAACAATGCCACAATTAGTTTCTTCTGATCAGATCAGTTTGAGCTATTTGTTTGTCATTCTGTACGTTTGAGATTTATTTATATTCAAAATATAAATTATGGTATTCACATCTAATGTGTTTATCTCAATATCATCCTTTTAAAATAAAACACTTTAGTGTTCTAGAATATAAAGGTATACCCGTAATGGGTTAAACCCTGATATAGAGATAATGTTCCTAGTCAAACTAGTTACATTTTAACAGTTTCCAAATTTAGGTACACATCCGAAGGGTAGTTCCTAAACTTAGGTATCTACGGTTAAAACAGTGACTTTTGTCCCGTTTTCAATTCGTAGATAAATCTCAATTGAAGTCAGTATCATGCTCATATTAGATTATGAACATCAGTATATATTTATGTATTACACTAAGTATTTGAAATCTAATTTTAATACTAGTAGTGAACATATTTATGACAAACATATTTGAAGCCAGAGCCATGCCCGTCTTCAATTCCTTCATGTCTGCTTTGTCCAAACGGCAGTCACACTTCCGCGATCCCGTTTGCCACAATTTAGGCAGACATTTTGGGATATATCCTTTATCTTTCTAAAAGATTATAATGATTTTGCCTTTGCCCTTTTCCACATTCCAGAAGCCTTAGGCCTAGCCTCGGGTTTCTAGAATATCGTAGTAAGGTACGACTAGCGCTACTTGTCTTATTGCAAATTTAATTCTCGCCTCCCACAAATTTTCGGCGAGCCTCTAACCCTCTGTCGAGTACTCGGGAAACCGTGTTTCCTAGTGGGCTAGGATCCCGTTAAATATCACACAATTTTGACTTTGGCCAACAAATTCTATGATAATTAACTAGGTAGATCTCTAAGATCAATTGGATCCAATCCAATTCCTAGATCCATCAGGTAGACATCCAAGTCTGAAACATATATCTTATATATGCCAATATATCCAATATATTGCCTAACCTTTTTCCTCTGAATCAACTAAGCCTTGCCTTTGGCACAACAAACTTAGTGATCCCAGTCAAGCGTGACCCATTGACCATGGAAAGCTTCGTAATCAATGTCGATGGACAAGAAGTGATCTTGACTTTGGCCAACAAATCACAACTTGGACAAGACACTGATATGGAACAAAGCTCTCTTGATTCAAACACATCCTCGACGGACAAAGGCCTTGACTTTGGCCAACAAACCAATGCCAGTCTTATATCTTCAGTAAGAATCACTCAATGGAAGGAAAAACGCTTAATATTTTGTGAGGGTTTTTCGCGTGCAAATTGGCAACCAATTTATTATCTTTGTTAAGGTCTCATCATCATACACCCGTAAACATGCATTCTAAATACATAATAAAGCGCGTATACTAAAATAATAATGATATGCGGATGGATACTTTACACATCGATCCTAGATCAAATCTCTCCATTTCCTCTCTCCCGCTAGCACAAGTATTTACTTCTACCCGTTACACTACACTTCTAAAGAAACCTCATTTACATTGAGAGGAATAGGTAAGAAGATAAATACAATGAGAAACGAGGTAATAGGCTGGACACGCAGGTCCAATTAAATAAATTCCAAATTTATTACAATAATTTCTAAAATTGCCTCACCCAACTAATATCCATCTGATATACATTATTCATGCATCGCAACCATGTATTCACACAAGCATGTTATCAATCAATCTAATCAAATTAATTAATCTGATAATTAGTGATCATCCAATGTTCAATCAACGATTTGATTTTGCGCGAGTCAAACTCGTTTTGCGAAAAAGTACTTAAAGTACAAATTCTTGAATTAAATTAAACTACAAAATTAAATCCAATTTAATTTGTATTTAATACTAATTCGTTATTTAATTCCAAATTAAATACTACACTTTATTTGAAGAACCTTTACGACTTAAATTCTAAATTTAATCGTTACGGGTCTCAAAGCCCGATTAACGTCCAACGTTAATTTAATTAAAGTCCAATGGGCTTTTAATTAATTTCTTAATTCGTGGACTTTTGGTCAACTCGGGTCAAACCCAATAACCAAAGTCCAATCAATGAGTAACCCCATAAGCCTAGAAATCAATTTAGGCCCATTAGGCCCAATTAAATATATTAAGGTCCATTAGTCGCATTTGGGCTTTATGGAAGCGGTTTTGGGCCCAATTGGATCCAACCAATTTAGCCTAAACCCAACTTGGTACAACCAAGCCCAATAAGCCCAATAACAACATTTCAAGCCCAAATCCAATTTAAGCCCATTTAATTAAACACAAAAAATTCCAAATTTCATATTTAATTAAACTAAAGTGTATAACATAATTAATTACATAAATCAACATTTCCAAATGATCAATTTACATAACTAATCATGCTCTTTAACATCAAATAGTGTCCAACACAATTTAACAAAAATCAAACCCAATTACATGCTTTTATATTCTCGGTAATATAGGGGATTTTGTGTCCGATTCGAATTCAATCCAATTAAATTCAATTCAAAATTAAATCAACATTCCCAATTGATTTCCAACACATCCAATGAACAAAAAATCAAAAATTCCAAGACATTTAGGGTTCATTTAATTTTGGGCCAAGCCATAAAATTTGGGCAAATTTGTTCCAAACAATTTTTCATGAAATTGATCCAATCAATATTCAATTCAACAACATTTAAGCATACTAAATCATCCAATTTCATTAAATCATGCTCAAACACATTTTACCCAATTTTAACCATAATATATTTTCATGCTCAACCTTGCTCATAGATACCATTGTTGGAATTCTCTAAGCATCCCAAGATCATTTCAAGCAATGAAAATACAAGGTGAATACAATCGACGAAGTTGCGGAATACTTACATCGAGCGGTTGAGCGATGCGGTGAAGAACAAAACTCTTCTTGGCCCTCCTTGAGTGCTCGGCAAACTGCAGATATTGTCCTCCAAGGATTCGGCAGTCCACTGTTTTTTATCACCAAATTCAGTCTAAGCTCCAAGCCTTTTGGGTGGTGATTCCAAGCTCAGGGGTTGGTTTCCCTATCACATTCGCAAGACTCAAATGGTGTGCTAGCACTTGATGATTTTGCCACAAAATCATCACTTTTCTTCTTGCCATTTCTCGGTCAAACCAGAAGAGAAAATTGCAGCCCTTTTGGGCGTGAAGATGGAGAGAGGAGAGGAGCGTGATTGTGTGAGAGAGATTAATTGGTTGGTGAGAAAAAGTGTATCTAATAACTTTTTTGAATTTTCCTATTTTTTTTTTTGCTTTCAAAACTCAATCCATAAATGCCAACCACTTCCATCAATCAATCAATCAATCAAATTGTCACATCACTCAAAGTGACATGTGATTTGACGCTTGATGTGACTAATGATTTGACGCTTGATTTGACTTGCGTGCCGCACTCGAATTCGAAATGTGAATGCGCTCGCAAACAATCCCGGGCTCGGGTTCGCTAATTCCAAATTAACAAATTTTCTGTTGCGACGTAATTAAATGATTATGCCTAGTGAAATCACTATTCATGTCGCTAACGAATTAATTCTAAATTAACTCGTTCGCCCGAATTAAAATCCAATTTCAATTCCACGTTGAAATCTAATTTCGTATAATATATCGAATATATTATTTTATCGATTAATTCCAAAATAATCGTTTTCTCTCTTTATTGATATTTTATCCCAGATAAAATATCTTCGTAATTAATCCCATATCAATTTTCTCTCTCATCATTAATTAATCCCAGATTAATAAAGTGCGAGTCATACAACATCGGTGAATCTTCGAGAAGCGACCCATGAGATCCCCAGATATGTTGGCAGTAAATTCGGTCGTCGGACTATCCGAACATGTAAGTACATAGTACTACGTTTGTACCGATTTACAAGACAAGGTTGGCTTATAGCAAAGCGCCATGCCTACCCAATTCTCCAGAAATATCCTTACAGGAATATATGATCTATATCAGGCGTAGTATACGTAGTATTGCGTATCTCAATCTAGTATCGGATGTCACGTGCTAGGCCTGGGGCTGTAATTGTGTCTGCCCCGTACGAAGTACATGTCGGATCTCTGGTAACTTGTCTCTATAATCGGATAAACATGACCTAGTCATAATATCCTGATAGCTGCAGTATATAAGAGAACCATTCCTGTATCCTACGTGACTATCATCTCCATATGACTGGAGTGATACTTCCATTTTGAAATCACACCCAACACACTACTATTCTCAATATACCCAGCAGAGGCGTACACAGAACCTGTTAAAGCCCTGGACGACCAAAACCAAAGTATATTGATGTCGCAAGTATTAGCGGTGCAAGTCTGAGGTTAAGACCAAATACACCTACCCTGATTTCAGACTTCCATAGACACATAGTCATACTACTAATGGAATTCCGAGGGGGTCTATCCAGAGCGAAGCTATTTCCCGTACCATCGGTAAAACACAACCTCCTATTACACTTGCATGAGCATCCTATATTCAAATATATGAGAACTATGACGTTGTGCCCTCACAACACGCACAAGTGTAATACTAGTCTTTTACGCATTATCGATGTCCAATCTCGATAATACTCTGACTAGGGATATTTAATGATTTATCCTTCATGGACTGATACTGTCTCATATCATCTCAATCCAGGAACAAATTATAGGGACCTCTTATCATTTATACATCTTGGTGATCTAATCACAAATGATAAGAGAGCAATCTCCTTTGTCACATAGTTAATTTGTACACCAACACCATGATTTGTACAAATAGTGACGCTATGGGTCATAACTGTCCAACATTTATTTATATTTTTGTATTTCTTTATTTGATATGTTTATGGAATTATGCCCTCATTTTCATTTAATTTACTTTTATGGGTGTGCAAACTTGGGTGTTGATTAAATTATCTTGCATGTGTTTCATAAGACTTGGTTATACTATTGCATAAATAATTTCATTACAATTTGCATAAGTAAGGGACCATTCTGAACCCAATGATTTGAGGTCTTCCCTTGCGAGGGGTGAGTGCGGCCTTAAATCATTTCCCAGTTCACATTGGGTGGCGACTCATTTATTCTATGGTTTAGTCCCCCGCGGGGTATTTCGTTCTCCCGACCGGGCTGTGAGCTCGGACAGCGTCGTACACCTCTATACTATGTCTACATTAAGTCTTTTTTTTAATTAGAGTTCTTATGATAGTTAGCATGTTTAGGTTTATGTTCTTTGCATGTTTTATGAGTTTTATGCTTAGAATATATAGTAACATGTCTAGGCTTGTAGAATAATCAAAACAAATTGGTCTTGGGCAAAGAGAAAATGGCATAATAATTTTAATTTTCCGCTGCACACTCGCGGCCGCTTCCCAACATCCACCTCCACATTTTCCACAGCGTCTTCAGAAAAACAAACTGGACAAGCAGTTTGCTTGATTCCTGGAGGTGTTTAAAAAGTTGCATATCAACATTCCATTTACAGAAGCGTTGGGAGAAATGTCCAGCTATGTCAAATTCATGAAAGCATTCTTTCACGAAAATGGAGATTGGGAGATTACGAGACAGTAGCATTGACAAAAGAATGCAGTGCCATCATTCAGAGGAAACTTTCCCCGAAGTTGAAAGATCCTGGCAGTTTCACTGTCCCATGCACCATTGGAGAATATTATATCGGTAAGGCTTTATGTGATTTAGGTGCAAGTGTTAATTTAATGCCTTTTTTCTATTTACAGGAAACTGTAAATTGGAGAAGCAATGCCTACCTCAGTCTCTCTGCAACTTGCTGATCGAACACTCACATTTTTTAGAGGTGTTGTTGAAGATGTGCTGGTCAAAAATGACAACCTCATTCTCCCAGCAGATTTCATTATCCTTGACATGGAGGAAGACAAAGATGTGCCTATCATCATTGGGAGACCATTCTTGGCTACAGGTCGAACTGTTATTGATGTACAAAATGGAGAACTAACCATGAAAGTTCAAGACCAATAAGTTACCTTTAATATTTTCAAAGCCATGAAATTCTTGAGTGATGAAAAAGAGGAAGAATGTTTCAGAATTGATGTAGTTGATAGTATTATTCAGGATACTGATACAATTCTCTCGGACAAACTTGAAGCTTGCATCACCAACATGACTGATAGCGAGCTAGATGCTAAAATTCTAGAATGTATCAACTATATTGACAAGTAGTTTCGTTTCAAATCAACACCACCACTGGAAAGTCTGGAACTGCCGAAGAATGAGCGAATCCAGCCTTCAATTGAAGAACCACTACAGCTGGAGCTGAAGTTACTTCCGAGCCATCTCAGGTATGCATTTCTTGGAAACTCTTCTGAATTACCTGTGATTATTTCTTCTTCGCTAACATTGGAGCAGAAAGAAAAGTTATTGAGAGTATTACGAGAACACAAGAGAGCCATTGGCTGGACTATAGCAGACATTCGAGGCAATAATCCATCATTTTACATGCACAAGATTCTGATGAACAATGAGTACAAATCCACAGTGGAGCATCAATAGAGACTAAATCCAATCATGAAGGAGGTTGTGAAGACAGAAATCATCAAATGGTTGGATTATGACATCATCTACCCTATCTCAGACAGTAGTTGGGTGAGTCATATGCAGTGTGTGCCGAAGAAATGAGGAATTACTATAGTCACTAATGAAAAGAATGAGCTGATTCCAACAAGAATAGTGACTAGATGGACAGTATACATGGACTACCAGAAGCTGAACAATGCAACTAGGAAGGACCATTTTCCGCTGCCATTCATTAACCAAATGCTGGACAGATTGGGGGACATGAGTTCTATTGCTTTCTGGATGGATATTCAGGTTACAATTAGATTGCCATCACCCTAGAAGATCAGGAGAAAACCACATTTACATGTCTGTATAGTACTTTTACTTTCAGCATAATGCCATTTGGACTATGTAATGCCCTGCCACATTTCAGTGTTGCATGATGGCTATCTTTTCAGACATGCTGGAGCAGAGTATGGAGGTTTTTATAGATGATTTCTCTGTGTTTGGAGACTCTTTCGAGCACTGCTTGTAAAATCTGGAACATGTGTTACAAAGGTGTGAAAATACCAACCTGGTACTCAATTGGGAGAAATGCCACTTCATGGTGCATGAAGGCATCATTCTTGGACACCGGATCTCGCAAAATGGAATCGAGGTAGACAAAGCAAAGATTAAAACAATTGAAAAATTACCTCCACCAACATCTGTTAAAGGGATTTGAAATTTTCTTGGACACGCAGGTTTTTACAGGAGATTTATCAAAGACTTTTCAAAGATTGCTAAACCTCTGTGCAATCTTCTGGAGAATGATGTGCCTTTCAACTTCACCAAAGAATTCCATGAAGCTTTTGAGATCTTAAAATATAAGCTAGTTTCTACTCCCATCATAGTAGCACCAGCTGGAACCTTCCCTTTGAGGTGATGTGCGATGCTATTGGTGCAGTTTTGGGACAACGCAAAGCAAAAGTTTTCCATACCATTTATTACTCTAGCAGAACTCTGGACAAAGCTAAAATCAACTACACAACCACTGAAAAAGATTTGCTCGCAGTTGTGTTTGCTTTTGATAAATTCTGATCTAATCTGCTGGGTCCGAAAGTGGTGGTCTACACAGATCATTCAGCAATCAAATACATGATCGTGAAGAAAGATGCCAAACCCATATTGATCCGTTGGATACTTCTACTGCAAGAATTTGACATGGAGATCAGAGATAGGAAATGGACTGAAAACCAAGTGGCATATCATTTATCGAGGCTCGAGAATGGTGATACAGTTGGAAAAAAACTGAAAATCAAAGAAAATTTTCCAGATGAACAGTTGTTTGCCATGAAACAATAGGAAGTCCCTTGGTATGCTGACTATGTCAACTACATAGTGTCATGAAAATGGCCGTTAGAATGGACAACTCAGCAACGGAAGAAATTCTTCAAATAAGTCAAGCACTATGTCTGGGATGAGCCGTACCTGTTCAAACGCTGTGCTGATCAATTACTGAGACGTTGTATTCCAGAGGACGAGGTCAACAATGTTCTGCAACATTGCCATTCATCAATATATGGCGGACACTTCAGCGGAAACAAAACTGCAGCCAAAGTCCCACTTTTTTTAAAGATGCTTATCTTTTTGCTCTTCAATGTGACATGTGCCAGAGAACAGGAAATATTTCGAGGAGAAATAAAGAACCTCTGCAGAACATTCTGGAAGTGGAGATATTTGATGTATAGGGGTTGATTTTATGGGACCCTTTGTTCCATCATTTGGAAACTTGTACATACTGGTTGCAGTAGACTATGTCTCCAAATGGGTTGAAGCAATTGCACTACCATCCAATGATTTAAAAGTGGTGAATAAATTCCTTAAAAAGAATATTTTCACTTCATTCGAAACACCTCGGGCTATTATCAGCGATGGTAAGACACATTTCTGCAACAGATACTTTGATGTACTCCTATCAAAATACGGAGTTACTCAAAAGTTTGCCACTGCTAACCATCCACAGTCAAATGGACAAGTTGAAGTTTCAAACGAGGAGACCAAAAGAATCTTAGAGAGAACCATTGGATCAACAAGGAGGGATTGGTCTACAAAACTGGATGATGCATTATGGGCCTACCAGATAGCTTATAAGACACCCATTGGTATGTCCCCATATCGAATGGTATTTGGGAAAGCGTGCCATTTTCCTTTTGAACTTGAACACAAGGCGTACTGGGAGCTGAAGAAGTTTGATCTTGATCCACAAGCTGCAGAAGAGAAAATACTTCACCAACTCAACGAATTGGAGGAATTCCGCCTACAGGCTTATGAGAATGCCAAATTATACAAAGAAAAGACCAAGAAATGGCATGATCGAAAAATAGTGCGTAGATAACTGGAACCAAGGCAGCGGGTGTTGTTGTACAACTCAAAGTTGAAACTGTTCCCTGGAAAGTTGAAATCAAGGTGGTCATGGCCATTTGTGATTACTCAGGTTTTACCATATGGAGCTGTTGAGTTACTAGATCCCAATACCAATGAGACATTCAAGGTTAACAGTCAGCGTGTCAAGCACTACTAGGGAGAAAAATTTAATTGACAAAAAGAAAGTGTCACACTCTCAGATCCAGCCTAACGTACGGGCATTCACGTCTAGCTAATGACGTTAAACTTAACGTTAGCTGGGAGGCAACCCATGTAATTTGTGTATATGTTGTGATTTGGTGTGTTAGTTTTTGCAGGTAAGGTCAGAATTCATGATTGAAAAGGCTCTCGCAAATCTTCACAAGCAATTTCCTTATCTCCCTCAAATATCTCTGATGAAAGTCTACAAACCTCGCTTGGAACGGATGAGACTACTGATGATCAAAGGTATTCCTACTGATATTCGTTGGATTATTGAAGCACAGGTCCGATTGGCAGGTGAGTCCTCTGACTCTTTTATTTCATATTTTCCGATTTAGGAAGAAGCACCTACGCTAAAAAAATAAGAGCTAAAAGAATGGGTGTATGCTATAAATGTGCTCGTATGTTTTGTGATACTCATTGTCGTTCTTTAGGAATGGTGTCTGATAACCGTGAAGATAAGATTAATTTCATTAGGGATGGCTTGAGTAAGGCGTCTTTGGATGACATATCTAAAACTCTTGAGACGCATCCCAGTGGATATGTGTATCATGAAATTCGCGTGTTATATACACAATTCCAAAAAGAAAGACAACAATTAAGTCTCGGGAATCTGACTAAAAAAAGACCATGTTTGCCAATTTATAAGAAAATTGGATGGGAAGCTTGTCCCTGACGGATAGACATCAATCAAGCTGTAAATTATTTTAAATGTTATATCTCTTTGTCTTTTCCTAATAATTGTGATTTTGTTTTGTTATTTTCTTATTTTTCTCCGACAGGATCCAGACCTTTTGACATTACCAGATTTATTTGAATGTTTAACTAATAATTCTCATTTGGAAGATACTAGTGTTATTATTTTTACTCACCCTCTTCAAGTGTTATAAATTCAATTTATCATTACACTTTTGAAGGTATCCAGATAAAAATGGAAGCCACTTCAAGAAGACGAGTTGAAAATATTTGTGTGTTTTGCGGTACTAGTGTTGGTACTATGCCACAATACGTAGCGGCAGCACTGGAATTGGGTCGAGTCTTAACTGAAAGGAATATGCACTTAGTATATGGCGGTGGCAATCTTAGACTAATGGGGATCGTTTCAAAGGCCGTACAGGATGGACGCAGTCAAGTCTTGGGAATCATCCCAAAACCCATGGCGGAAGTGAATCTGATAGGACCATCAAACAGAGAGGAACTAATTGTGCCAGGTATGTCTGAATGACTGGTAGAAATGATTAACCGTGCTAATGCTTTTATTGCTTTGCCAGGTAGCTTGGGCAAATTGGAGGAAATTTTTACAGTGTTATCTTGGACGAACCCGAACATACACTAGAAACCATTTGGACTGTTTAACGTTGAAGGATTTTCTGATTTTCTTTGTTTGTTTCTTGATGATGCCCGGAGAAATAGGTTCGTGTCAAAACCTTTAAAAGAACTTCTCTTCACTGCCAGAACTGCCCCGAATTTAATTGACCAAATCTTAGCCTTTGAACCACAAATTGACCTTATCTTTTCCAAGATAAAATGGTCCGATGATGATCGTGGTAAGAAGCGTCGTATAAATCTGGATCTTAACCTTTAAATTTCCTTTGCAGAAGTAGAATTTCAGCTAACCAGGTACTATCTTCTAAACTCAGCTTCTACTTTTTAAGACATTGGGGACAATGTCTGATTTAGGTTTGGGGGTGGGGAATAGTTGACTAGTATCTTATTTTTATGTTATTTTTATTTTTAGTCCAAAATTTTTCGAAAAATACAAAAAAATTAAAAAATTTTACAAAAATCAAAAAAATATTTTGAGTTTCTATGTTTTTAATTTGATTAATCGGGTGAAATTGGTGTGAGATAGCTGTGTAAGGAGTTTCCACAACTGAGACGTATCTCAACTTATTTCGGAACAAGTTAATTTTTGTTTATTTCCTTTTGAATTATTTAATTTGTGAATCCTCCATAAAACTGACTAAAATGGATTTTCCTATGCTCAGTTGACAGGTATTATCAACATACATGGTAACATACGGACATGAGTTGTAATTGAAAAGTATGTAATATTTAGTGCTCTAGTTTAATTGGAGGAAGCATCTATAAAAAGCAATGGGATGAAAAAAAAACGTCTCAGATCCGAGTTATTAAGTTCGTAGGGGTGTTTTAACACCTAGTGCCCTAAAGCCAACTGGTTTGGGAGTCACTGGCCCAAAGCTCGCTACATGGATCAAAGATGTTGCAAAACAAAAAAATATATATATATATATGAAGTCTGAGTAATTAAGTCTGTAGGGGTGTCTTAACACCTAGTACCCTAAAGCCAACTAGTTTGGGAGTCACTGACCCAACGCTCGCAACATAGATGGAAGATATTGTATATAAATAAAAAAAACCAAAAAAATCAGAAAAATCAGAAAAAATTATTCCATTGCCACAAAAAGGTGTGAATTCTGTTAAAACTTTAGGACAAAAATATTACTCTCTTCTCAACTGCACTTGTGACTATTGTGGGCAAAATGAGTTGATTAAAATTTTATTGGCTGTGTATATGGAGAATGGTAAATATAATCGAAGAATTTACTTATTCGGTAATTGAGAAAGAGAGAAAACAACTATTGACTTGGATAAGAAGTTTCACCTGATTAATCACTAACTTCTTTATTCTATTTTCTCTTGTCTTTTTGCTTTTGTGTGCATTAGTTTTACTATCTTTTTGATTTTGTAAAACGCTTGTGGGTATCGTTGCTGTAAGCCCTCAAGAGACTACAACTCGTCCACTAGGGACACCTAGGGGTTTAAAGGCTTGTCCCATATGCTAAATGCAACCGTGATCCCTACGAAAGTGGCTTAGTTTAATGTTTATTTTAAAGATGTTTATGTTGTTTTGTTGTTTTTCTCGAGGATTAGCAAAATGTTAGGTTTGAGGGTGTGATGAGTGGTAAATGTATCACTATTTCCCACTTATTTGACCTAATATTTTGTATAATTTCTTGCATTTTGTGAATATTTTGATGTTTTTTGTGTTGTTTTGTAGATAAATAAAGTTTTATGACTCTCTGGAAGTGATTTGGGGCCAAAACATTGAAAAACGGACAAAAGGGTTAATGGTCGTTTTGCAGCCTCCGTCGCGATGCCTAACGTGCGCCGGCCCTGTACTAACATGCACCGCTTAAAGCTAAAATGCACCGTTCCACATGTCACAATCAGAGAAGTTTGTTAACATGCGAATTTACTAACATGCGCCTACCACATGTCAATATCTCAGCAATTCTGCTAATGTGCGTCGTGCCACGTGTCGCTATCACATGTTGCCGACAATAACCATCGCCATGTGTCGTCCATGTTTCAGCCATGTAGGCGTCCACATCAGCCACATTCCAAGTCAGTGTGCCACGTCATCACCACATCATCATTAGCCAATCATGGCGTGACACGAGTCACAAATCCTATGGTGCCGACAATCCATATTGTCATGTGTCGCCACATCAATGCCACGTCTTCACCACATCATCGCCACATCAACATAATTATTCAGCTCCCAGCTGCCAGGACACGTGTCAGCTGATCCGAAAAATGCACCGCATTTGTCACCGGAAAACACGGTGCGTCGCGACGCGCAAGAAGTGCGCTTCGCAACGCGCAAGGCCTATCGACGCCTATTAATTTAGCTCGAAATTTCAATTTCAGATGTACCTTCCTCTCTGTAAATCCTTGAGTATATAAGGAGTTTGTATCTAGTTTGTTTTAATTTTAGTTCTGTAATTAATTTATTTACTTTTTGTAATAGTAATTTACTTTCTTTACTTTTTCAGTTTTTACTATTCAACAATGAGGAGGTAACTTTCCCCTGTTAGGGTAAAATGTAAAGCTTTTATTATTGCTATTTAGATTAATCTCCCTTAATTATAATATAATAACTACTTAAAATCTGACTTAATGAGGATACCGCTATATTGGTCGATTGGTAATTATTCACAAACTAGTTTTAACCTGACTTAGAATGGATACCGCCTGGTTGGTCGGTTGGTAATTAAATATTAATTAGACTTAATTAGGTTACCGACTATATGGCTGGTTGGTAATATCACACAAGTTAATATATTATATTAATGGAGATATCTAAAGTAGTAGTAATAAAAGTGGATCCTCTAGCCCTAGCATTTTCTTTCACTGTATTTTTCTTCATTTACATTCCATCATTTTACTTTATGTCTTTTATTTTTAAGTTTTTACTAGCCTTAGATATATATCGTAGCTAAGCCCATTATCTGGGGTTTTGATGAATTCCAATATCACCGGTTAATAAGGGGTTATTTTACAGTTTGGGTAATATACAAGTTTATTTATTAAGTCTTATTCCTAATGATTCTTATTAACTGGCCACTAATAAGATTGATCTGGTAAACTTAAAATAAACTTGACAAAGGAATTTTAGGTTTTAGCCTTAGACTTAATAGTCCATGATCTTCCTTGAGGATAGATAACCCTTTAATAGATTTCCTTACAGGATAGACATATACCTATCGGGCGGGGGTAACCACAATTGGAACTTAAACTTAATAAATCCAAGTAATTTGGTTAACATAGACATATTATTTAATTGGATTACACTGGGTATGTGCAGTTGACCATCGACAGAGGCTTTTGCATAATTTCATGTTCTAGGTTAGTAAACCAATATATTACGCAAACATAAAATAACCACTTCATCTTTGAAAAAGATATTGGAAGAATTCACAACCCTGGATAGTTTTATAAATTTGAATTTTCCTCAACATATTTTCATGCAATTTTATTTACTTGTTTTTAAGAATAAAGTCACCACTCAATCAAACAATCAATCTGTTAGATACTTGTAATCATTTGGCCTCATAAAATTAATAGCTTAGTTATTAAGTCCTCGTGGGATCGATACTTTTTATACTACGTGATTGATACGTGCGCTTGCGTTATACGCGTGTGATTACGCCGGTCATTGGAAAATATTTAAGGCATCATTTAACACACACAACTACCAATTTTGGAAAATTGAAACACTCATCTCTCTTCTCCCTCTCATTGGCCGAATTGCTTTCTCTCTTAGAGGAAAATTTTTTGCTTCAAAATTTTCTCAAAGCTAGCACTTGGAGAGTTATTTGAGCTGTTAGGGAAACTCAACCAATGATCAAACAACAAATCAAAAATCTTGGAGCTTCATCCATTCAAAGAAATTTCGAATTTCTCCAAATCAATGTAAGTCATTCCGCAATTTTTACTTGATTATTTCATACACAAATCATGTTTAGGATCTTGGAAGCATGTATTAGAGACTAACAATGGTATCTAGAGCCTTCTAAATGTGATTTGGAATTCTAGGTTTTATAAATTTTATTTGGGTATTTTTACTTGGAGCATGAAAATTCAAAATTGAGTGTTTGGTTGATGTTAGATGATGATAACTTAGAGTTTTGCATCATTGGATTGTTGAAAAATTGATTAGATCAAATTTCCCCAAATCTTTTACCTTGGCCGACACTACCCTGGATTAAGCTCATGGTGATTTTTTGAAATTAGACACTTGGATGTGTTAATGGCATGAAATAAATGATGAATGTTGATTTAATTGGATTGAAATCAAATTGGATGTTAATTTCTTGTCAATTGTCGTGAATGAGCATGTTGTTGGAGACTTGATTTTTCTTCAATTTGTGTTGGACATGAATTGGAATGATTAAGCATGATTAATTAGATTAATTAATATTTTGGAAATATTAGATTAATTAATTAGTTGTGTTCATTACACTTAAATTAGATTAATGTGATATTTGGAATATTGTATGAATGAAATTAGTCCCTAAAATACTAATTGGGCCTAATGGGCCAAAATTAATTTATAGCATAGGGTGATTCCTAAATGGGACAAGGCATTATGGATTTGATCCATAATGGCCAAAATTACATGCCTACAAAATTAATTAAAAGCCCATTGGACCTAATAGAATTGGCATTGGATGCTAATTGGGCCTTTGAGACCCATTTGGATTGGATTTGGAATCCAAGTCTAAAAAGGCACTATAATAAGTGTAATTGTTTAATTTTGAATTAAACTTTAATTAGGATTGAATACAATTAAAATTGGATTTAATATTGTAGTTCGATATAATTCAAGAATACTTACTTTGAGTATTTATTCTTAAACGAGTTGGACTCGAGCAAATCAAATCGTTGTATGAACATTGGATGGTCATTAATTGAAGAATTAATTAATTAGATTAGATTGATTGACAACATGCTATGTGTGAATACTTGGATGTAATTGTTGAATAAAGTATATCGGATGGATATTAGATAGGTGGGGGTAATTTTGGAAATTGTCGTAAATATGGTTTTTATTTGAAATTGGACCTGCGTGTCCATCCTATCACCTCTCATTCTCATTGTATTTATCTTCTCACCAATTCCCCTCAATGTAATTGAGGTTTCTTAGAGTGTTATGAAATCGGGTCTTAGAAGAATGTAAAGTGCTAGCGGGAGAGAGGAAGATAGAGATTTGTTCTATGAACAAATTGTGAATATCCATCCGCATATCATTATTAATTTTATCGCGCCTTATTATGCTTTTAGAATGCATGTTTAAGGGTGTATGATGAGACCAAATCAAAGATAATAAATTGATTTCCAATTTACGAAAACGCCTTCACATTTAATATTAAGTGTTTCCTTCCTTTGAGTGTTTCTCTCTCAAGATCCAAGATTGGCTTTGATTTGTTGGCCAAAGTCAAGATCATTGTCTATCGCGAATGTGTTTGAACCATGAAGGCTTTGTTAACATCGCATGTCTTGGGCAGTTGTGACTTGTTGGCCAAAGTCAAGGTCACTTCTTGTTCATCGACGCGGATTACGAAGCTTTCCCACTGTCAATGGGTCGCGCTTAACTGGAATCATTAAACTTGCTGAGCCAAAGCCAAAGCTTAGTTGATTCATAGGAAATAGGTTAGGAAATATATTGGATATATGTTTTGGACTTGGATGTCCACCTACCAGATCTAGGAATTAGATGGGATCCAATTGATCTTAGAGATCTACCTAGTTAAATTTTATACAGCTTGTTGGCCAAAGTCAAGGTTGTGTATTATTTAACGGGATCCTAGCCCACTAGGAAACTAGGTTTCCCGAGTACTCAATGGAGGGTTAGAGGCTCGCCGAAAATTAGTGGGAGGCTACTATTAAATTTGAAATTTCATTTAATACTCGCTAATATCCCCGCTCTATTATTATTATTTCTCGTTTTTATATATATTAGTTGGACTAATATTATTCATTTATTGTTTTCTTTGAACATTTAGATTGTACTCCACAATACTCCATTTGTAGTTGGTTATATAGTTGGACTATAGTAACCATTGCATTTGAGTGTACCCGAAATATTTGATTGGATAGTTTGACTATAGTAATCAAAATGGCTAGAAAGAAAAGCGTTAGGGACATAATCATTGGTGAGAATGTCTTTAACGGTGCAAATTTTCCAGACTGGGAAATGAACCTCAGGATAGTCCTGGGAGCTGAGAAGTTACTCTATGTAATAGAGAGACCTCTCGAGCTTGAGCCGCAGCCAGTAGAGCATGAGCTTTGGAAGACACATCGTGATGATAACTTTACTGCTCAATCTGTTATGCTTGCTGTAATGACTCCTCAGTTTCGTCGTCAGAACAAGGGGTTGGATCCTTATGCGATGATGTTGAAGTTGAAGGATCTTCATAGATCAAAACCAAGATCTCAGAAGTATGATTTGCAGAAGAAGCTCTTTCGCTCTCGTATGTCAGAGGGTACATCTTTCAAACACTACGTGTCACAGATGATTGCTGACATCGAACAGTTGGGTTAGTTGGGCATTACCTTCGAGGCCGAGACTTCCATAGATTTCATCTTACAGTTTCTGCCCGACTGTTGGGGCGGGTTCATCATGAACTATAATATGATGAACCAAGAGAAAACTCTTGGAGATTTAACGGCTATGCTGAAAGAGGCAGAGCCAGAGCTTCTTAAAGGCAAGAAGCGCGAGGCGCATCTTACTTCGACATCAAGAAGGCCAAGGCTTGGCTGAATGCTTCTAGGGGTGTGAAGAAGAAGTAGAAAAATGGCAAGGCTCAATCGCACAGTCTTCTGGGAAGACAAATGACATATCCCAAGACGTCTGCCTACACTGTGGCAAACAGGGTCACTAAAAGCGTGACTTCCGTAAGTACAAGGCGGACTTGAAGGAAGCGAAGGCGGGCAAGGCTCCGGCTTCAAGTATGTTTGTTATTGAAATAAACATGTCCACTACTAGTTTTAAAAATTGGATTTTCGATACTGGATGTGGTACTCACATATGTACTGATATGTAGGATCTGCTGAATATCAGGAGACTGGCTTCAGGGGAGATCGACCTGCGAGTCAGAAATGGGACAAAAGTCACTGTTTTGGCCATTGGCACCTATGTTTTGAACTCTCCCTCAGAGCATGTACTTACAATAGGGGACTGTTATTTTATATCTAGTTTGACTAAGAATATTATATATGTATCTTGTTTAACCTGATGCGGGTATACCTTTGTATTCAGGAACACTAGGTGTTTTGTTTATAAAGATGATATTGAGATATGTACAGTAGATGTAAATAATGGTCTTTATATTTTGAATATAAATGATTCTCAAACATATAACATGACAAATAAAAGGCTCAAATTGAGTAATACAGATGAAACTTATTTGTTACATTGTTGCCTGTGACACATTAACAAAAATCGTATATCTATACTTTCGAAGAATGGATACTTGGATGGATTTGATCCTAATTTATATGATGTCTGTGAATCTTTTTTGTGAGGCAAAATGTTTAAAACACCTTTTAGTGGTATAAATGTATGTGCCACCGAGCTATTAGCCCTCGTTCATAGTGACGTATGTGGGCCCATGTCTAGCTAGGCTAGAGGTGGATATGAATACTTCGTAACCTTTACGGATGATGTATCACGTTATGGTTATGTGTATCTCATGAAACACAAGTCGAAAACTTTTGAGAAATTCAAAGAGTTTCGACACGAAGTAGAAAAATAGACTGGCAAAAGTATTAAAACATTACGGTCATACCGTGGTGGAGAATATTTAAGCAATGAGTTTCAAGATTACTTGAAAGAATATGGTATTCTTTCACAGTGGACTCCTCCCGGAACACCTCAATTAAATGGTGTGTCCGAACAGAGAAACCTAACTTTGTTGGACATGGTAAGGTCAATGATGAGTCGCACAGAGCTACCAATTTCCTTCTGGGGATACACAATACTTATTTTGATAAGGTTCCATCAAACTCTGTTGGACAGACTCTGTATGAGATATGGACAGGAAAAAAACCGGGTTTCTCATTCCTGAAGATTTGGGGATGTTGGGCATATGTTAAACGTTTGGATAGTACCAAACTAGAACCCAAGTTAGATAAGTGCCTATTTGTAGGTTATCCTAGGGAAACCAAAGGATATTATTTCTACAACCCACAAGAGAACAAAATATTTGTTACTCTTCATGCAGTTTTCCTAGAAAAGGAATTCATGAATGTAGTGGTAAGTTGTAGGAAAATAGAACTCGATGAAAATCAGAGTGATATTATTCCTGACATCGAACCCCTTACGGAACACGAACAATCCATTATAGATGAGAGCATTCCACAATCTTCTAATACACAAGAACCGCATAAGTCGGAGAAATTCATAAAACAACCTAAGATGTATGGGTTTCTGACTCACCTCATGTAGATATTAATCTTATTGAGGAAGATGAACTGGCTACGTATGAGGAAGCGATACAAGGTATCGACTCTGCTTTATGGCAAGAAGCCATGAAGTCCGAAATGGATTCCATGTATACCAACCAAGTTTGGACACTAGTTGATGTACCAGAAGGCATTAAACCTATTAGTAGTAAATGTGTCTTCAAAAACAAGACAGACATAGAAGGCAACATATAAACGTACAAAGCTAGGCTTGTAGCGAAAGGGTATCGTCAACGGATTGGTGTCGATTACAACGAAACATTTTAACCCATTGCCATGATTAAATCCATTCAGATAATAATTGGTATTACTACATATTTCGATTATTAAATATGGCAGAGTGGTGTCAAAACCGCTTTCCTTAACGGAAACCTTTTGGAGGATGTTTATATGCAACAACCTGATGGTTTGGTCGTACCAAAACATGCAAACAAGGTTTGCAAGTTAAACCGATCCATTTATGGATTAAAGCAAGCATCGCTTTCTTGGAACTAACGTTTTGATGAGATCATAAAAGAATATGGTTTCATTCAAAACGAAGATGATTCTTGTGTATATAAGAAGGTTAGTAGGAGCGCACTGACATTCATTGTCCTATACATTGATGATGTATTGCTTCTTGGCAATGACATTCCTATGCTACAATCGGTGAAAGCTTGGCTTTCATTAAAATTCTCCATGAAAGACCTGTGAGAGGCAGCCTTTTTTCTAGGAATAAGGATCTACCGGGATAGATCAAAGTGTTGAAGAGATTCAACATGGATCAGTCCAAGAGGGGGCTGATTCTGGTGTCACATAACATCTCTCTATCTAAGGATATGTGTCCTAAAACTCAAGATGGTAGAGATGCAATTATTCGGATCCTGTATGCTTCAGCAGTCAAATCGATCATGTACGCCATGATATGTACGCGACCTGGTGTCTCAAATGCATTACTATCTAAAAATATTATTTGTAGTTGTAAAACATACATATGATCTAAAAATTGTATTTCATGCTGATAACCTACATCTGGTTCTGAAAAACATCTTATTATCTAAATTATATAAGCATGCCTCAAAAACTATTTTTCAAACATGTACGCGCCTGAGTGAAATCTACATTCTCAACTAAACACACATGAGTTGTATCTGAATACTAAACTGAATATGCATGTGTTAACGTGAAATACCTAAACTGATGATGCATGAGTTAACTTGAATTTCTAGTTTGAACATGCATGAGCTACACTTGAGTATCTGAACTGAAAAAACATGAGCTAAATCTGATTACTAAGCTAAACATGCATGACTGGAAACTGAATGCCTGATCTGAAACTATATAAGCTATATCCTAATATCTGAAATGCATATGCATATGCATGAACAAAAAATTTGAATCAACTTGCATGTTTTTACCAAATCACCCATACCCATGGCAAAGCCATCCCAAACCTGTAGTGATTTGGTTATATCCTAAACTCTGTCTAGATTGTGAATTCTAAGAGTGACTACCTAAATACCATATATGACCTAGAAATTGACATGGACTACCAGAACTGAACTTGATTTTGGATCTACATGACCTGATCATGAACATCTGAGCCTAACATGCCTCACTAAATTCACATATTTGACTGGAATCCTGAACTATATGAATTGGGCATGACTATCTGAAAATATTATTTACAGTTGTAAAATAAACATATGATCTGAAACTATATTTCATGCTGACAACCTACATCTGGTTCTTAAAAAAATCTCATGATCCAAATTGCGTGCGCATGTCTTTAAAACTATTTTCAGACATGTAAACATAAGAGTTAAATTTATAATCTAAACTAAACATACATAAGTTGTATTTGAATGCTTAATTGAATATGCACGTGTTAACGTGAAATACCTAAACTGGTGATACATAAGTTAACTTGAATTCCTATTTTGAACATGCAAGAGCTACACTTAAGTATCAGAACTACAGATAAATGAGAAGAATTTGATTACTAAGTTAAACATGCATCACCAAAAATTGAATGCCTGATCTCAGACTATATGAGCTACATCTTAATATCTGAAATGCATATGAATGAACTAAACATGTTTAAATCTAACATGCATGTTATTACCAAACCACCTATACCCATAGAAAAGCCATCCCAATCCCATTGTGATTTGGTTCTATCATAAACTGTGTCTAGATTGTGAATTATGAGAGTGTCTACTTAAACTACCATACATGACCTAGAAACTGATGTGGACTACCTGAACTAAACTTGATTTTGGATCTACAAGAACTAATCATGAAAATCGGAGCCTAATATGCCTGACTGAATTCACATATCCTAATTGGAATCCTAAACTAAATGAATTCGACATGACTATATGAAAACATGATTTGCAGTTGTAAAACATGCATATGATCTGAAAACTGTATTTCATGTTGATAACCTAAATCTAGTTCTGAAAAACATCTCATGATCTAAATTCCATGAGCATATTTGAAAAACTATTTTTTCAAACATGTACATATTGTTAACGTGAAATACCTAAACTGATGATACATGAGTTAACTTAAATTTCTATTTTTATCATGTATAAGTTACACTTGAGTATCTACACTGAAAATCCAATAACTGAATCTGGTTACTAAGCTTACAAGCACAATTAAAAACTAAATGCCTAATCTAAAACAATATGAGCTACATCTTAAAATCTGAAATACATATGCATAAACTAAACATGTTTGAATCTGGCTTGCATGTTATTACCAAACCACCAATTCCCATGGCAAAGCCATCCCAAACTTGTGGTGATTTGGTTTTATCCTAAATGCGTATGGATTATGAATTCTGAGTGACTACCTAAACTACTATACATGACCCTGGAACTGACATGGAATACCTAAAGTGAACTTGATTTTGGTTCTACATAAACTGATCATGAACATCTGAGCCTAACATGCGTGACTGAATTGACATATCTCAACTGGAATCCTGAACTATATGAATTGGGCATGACAATCTGAAAACATGATCTGCAATTGTAAAACATACATATGATCTTAAAACTGTATTGCATACGGATAACCTACATATGGTTCTAAAAAACATCTCATTATCTAAATTCTGTGAGCATTACTGAAAAATTGTATTTCTTAATAATAAAATCTATACATGAGCTAAAACTTTACACTAGAATAATAGTCTGGGGGAATTGAAACACTACTTAGCGAGACCTGGCACCGCATAAGTAGACGGAACAGAGATGATATATATTAAACTGCTGAGCCTATGGGGGTGATCAGTGCCCCATAGACTATCTAAGCGAACCCGAGAAGCTAAAGCTGAGGGGACTGCACTAAACTGGTGGTGGAAAAATATATGCATATTATTTTAAAACCTTTTTATGGAACATAACCTAAGTTACATAAAAATCATTTCCAAAATTTAAGCTAAGTTTCATAAATCTTTTTCTGAAAAGATGCATGGAAAATAAAATTTAGAAACATATTCTGAAAAAATGATGTAAATTATTCATGAATGTCTAAACCTAACATAGCTAACCTGAGATCATAAACTGAAACCCTGAAACATGAGCTGACATAGCTACCTTTTAAACCTGAACTGAATTCTTATAAGTGATCTGAACTACATAACATGACTAAAACATGAACATATGATTGAGCTTTATTTCTGATTACATGATTGAAAATGCTGAACTACATGAATTGGAAATATGAAAAACTTAAACTACCTTATGTTGAAAGTTGGAATCTGTACATAATGTATATGATTTAGTCAAAACGACAACTAAAACCTGAGTGCTTAAGTTATCATGAAAATTAAACATGCATCAAAGACATATAAGTTGAATACATGAAGTAAATGTATGATCTGAAAATTACAAGAGAAAAACATAACCTGAAAATAGAATCCAAGAACATGAACTGAACGAATAGAATGATATTACATCTGAGAATTTCAATTAAGGGCATAAGCTAAGATTATCAATCAAATGGATAAACGAGAAATGTAATTTAGAACTAGAATCCTACAAAGTATAAATAGTTAAAAGACATGAAAAGGAAAAGGGAATAGAGCGTCCACTCATTAAAATTCTCCATGGAATACATGGGAGAATCAGGCTTTATTCTAGGAATAAAGATCTACTGGAATAGATCTAGAAAACTGCTGACAACCCTCCCAGAGTTCGTACGTTTTTGAAATATATGTGACCTGATGTCTCATATGCTTTGAGCATATGCAGGGCCAATCCATGTGATGGTCACTGGATTGATGTAAAGAACAACCTTGAGTATCTTGGACGAACTAAGGATGCTTTCTTAAGCTATGGAAAAAGAGAACTTGAAGTGACTAGGTTCACCGCTGCAAGTTTCCAAACCGACAAAGACGACTTTAAGTCGTAATAAGGGTACATATTTAGTTTGAATAACGGAACAGTGAGATGGAAATCTTCCAAGCAAGATATTGTTGCCGAATAAATAACAAGAGCGGAACATTGCTGAAGTTGAGGCAACAATAGAAGCATTTTGGATCTATATAATCATAATTGGATTAGGAGTAGTTCTGTTAGCACCTAAGCTAGGCTACAACATAGGCTAAGGAACCACGATCTCATCAATGATCCAAGTATATACTTCGACTAATTCATCTGATTCATTCAATCATACATCGTGGCGATGTGATGATCGAATAAATCGCATCAGATGATAATCTTACAAATCCGCTGACGAAAGCTGTTTCTCAACAGAAATTTGAGCAACTCGTACATAGTCAGGTGTTAGACACTTAAATGATTGGCTATAGGCCAAGTGGGAGATTGTTGGACAATTATGACCCATATCATCACTATTTGTAGAGAACATAGCGTTGTTGTACAAATTAACTATGTGACAAAGGAAATCGTTCTTTTTCATTTGTTATTGGATTACCCGGATATATAAATGATAAAATTCCATATGATTAGTACCGGATTAATAAGATATGAGACAATATTAATCCACGTAAGGTTTAATCATTAAATATCACTAGTCGTAGTATTATTGTGACTGGACATCGATAATGCGGAATAGGCTAGTATTACACTTGTGCGTATTATGAAAGCGTAACGACATAGTTCTCCTATATTTGGGTATTGGATACTCATGCAAGTGTAATAGGAGGTTATATTTACCGATGGTACAGAAACAGCTTCGCTCTGGATAGACCCATCGGAATCCCATTGGTAGTATGACTATGTGTCTATATGAATCCAAATCAGGGTAGGTATATTTGGTCTTAACCTGAGACTTGCATCGCTAATACTTGCGACGATCAATATACTTTGGTTTTGGTCATCCGGAGCTTTAACAGGTTCTGTGTACGCCTCTTCTCGGTATACTGAGAATCGTAGTGTATTGGGTGTGATGTCAAGATGGAAGTATCACTTCAGTCATATGGAGATGATGATCACGTAGGATACGAAACTAATACTCTTAAGTACTGCAGTCATCGGGATAATATGTCTAGGTCATGATTATCCGATTATAGAGACTAGTTACTAGAGATCTGATATGTGCTTCGTACAGGGCAGACACAATTCCAGCCCCAGGCCTAGCAATGTGACATCTGATACTGGATCGTAATACGTAATACTACGTATACTACATCTGACAAAGATTACATATTCCTTTAAAGAATATTTTTGGAGAATTGGGTAGGCACGGTGCTTTGCTAGAAGCCAACCATGTCTTATAAATCGGTAAGAACGTGGTACCGGATACGCACGTATTCGGATAGTCTGATGACCGTGTTTACTGCCAACATATCCAGGGATCTCTTGGGTCGCTACCCAAAGATTCACCGATGACATTTGACTCGAACAAGAATTAATCTGGGATTAATTATGAGAGAGAAAATTAATTTGGGATTAATCACGGCAATAATTAATCTGGGAATTAATTATCAAAAGAAAGAATTAATCTGAGATTAATTACGTCAAGAATTTATCTGTGATTAAATTCGTCGAGAAGATATAACGCGATTAATTTGGAAATAATAAGTAAAATAAATTTAATAGTTAAATTAGATTTTTTTATTTAATTTATTTAATTGGGCTAAAATAATATATTAGGTATATTAATTGAAATTAGATTTCAAAGCGGAATTAAAATTGGATTTTAATTCTCGCGAAAGATTTAATTTAGAATTAATTCGCAAGCGACATTCGTAATAATTTTCCTAGGCATTATTATTTAATTAAATTGGATTTAATTATTTCGCAATGGCAAATTCGTTTAATTCGGAATTAAATGAACTCGGACCCGAGCGAAGTTGCGTGTTGGATTGTCCGACTTAAATTCCGAATTTAAAAGTGGTGGGACCCACTTCACTTACATCAATTTGTTGGACATTTGATGGAAGTGGTTAGATTTATTTTATGGCTTTGATTTATTAAAAGTAAGGCTTGCTTTACTTATGATACACTCAAGCCAATTTCAACACACAAGCTTATTATTTAAACCAAGTCAAACTTTGGAAGTTGTCATGGGTTGCCTTACTTTTTCTTTTTTTTTTATTTACCATTAATGGTAAATAAAAAAAAAAGTATTCCCGGCCCGAATCGGCATATTTTTATTTTTTGTTTTACGCCCCGTAACTCTTCCTCGGCCAGGCTTGGGCAGAATAGGAGAGCAAGTATTAGTAGCATAGCAAAAATGCGTTCCTCGTCATTAATATGTTTGCTCGCGGTAATTGTGGCCTCTCGGGAGAATCGATGACTGCATCTTTGATGCACTTGCTAGTACATCTGAGAATTCTTAATTGGCTAATTGTAAATAGCCCCAGGACTATTCACAGCACTTAAATTTCTCTCTTCTCCCTCTTGAAGCCGTGAGCTTATTTTCCTCTCCCATGGATTTTGTTTCAAAATTCAAGCATGCTAGCACATTAAGGAGTCAAAGGAAGGTGATAGGGAGACTAATCCGAGAGTTTGGAACTCGATCTAAAGCCTTGAAGCTTCCAAAAAATCCAACAAAGAAGGAAAAAGTTTTAAACTCAATCCGATTAATGTGAGTATTCCGCAACTCCCTTTTGATTTATTCACACACAAATCACAACTTAGAGATCTTGGCATGTTCTAGGAACACTTACAATAAGTTCTGATATCAAATATCCAAACAGTTATTAAACATTATTTTAAATAACTAAATGGGAGATCCGGTATCCAATACCCACAGTTGTCGTATTGTGAGAATCGATATTCTCTATACACAACTACACATGTCTCCTTTCTTAAGCTTTATAATTTGCGTTCAACTATTCACAACAATTGCAAATCATTTATTAGAAAACTGTGTTAAACACGTGACTTTTAAAAGTCATTAAAGCTAAGAAAAGTCATTATAAGATAAACAAATACTAATGGGGTTTTCCTAATGCCAGTCAAGAATCTCGAGACATGAACTAATCCAAGTCAATTTTTACTACATAAGAAACTATTCTTTCAAGACTATTATATTCTTAAAAGATATCTATTTAGATTACCTAATCGTGACTTAGAAACTAAGTAACTAACCATCTTGATTTACAAGGTAATCGGAACAACAGTTCCCGATGGTTTTAAACTAATCTACCAATATCTAAGTCTACTGTCTTTCTAGAATCTATTCTAGAATAACGCAACCATAAGTAAAGTCAGAAAACCTATTCAAGTAATAAACATGCAGTGGATTAGAATTATAATTCTATAAACAATATAGAATAAAAAAATTGAAGTAGAATTTTCCATAAAATTACACACTGCTTTAGTTATGGATTTTTTTAACCCAGCAGTGTTTCCCACTACTTTCCGTAATACAGTAATCCCTAACGGAGAATGGGAATTCAATACTGAAATCGAATTCCATAGTGAGGTTTGGATCCCATGAATATATTTCGACTCACAGCTTTAGCACGGTCTCGCCTATGCATATTCATTAGGTAGACAACCCATTATCAATCACTCACTAGTGACTCCTGATTTTGGTCCTGACCGTTTCTCATTATGACAACTTTGGCACGTTCACAAGGAGGCATATCAAGGCTTCACTTGTCAATGACAAACTCAAGCTACCGATGTAGTCCTGATAGCTTTGACACGTTCAGGATTTCCACTTTCACTTGAATTTGTCTTGTATCAATATATAACCGGCATGGATAAAATCCCATAACCTACACCCTCACAGTTTTGGCACGATATCAGATGCAGTTATAGAAAGATACCCATAAACCGTACTGACAAGACGGACAAAGAAACATGTATCCAATACATGTCACTTTACAGCATTAGTTTAAGCAAGGATTTTCCACAAGAAATCGTTGTTCCAAATCAAATTCAGAATTTTAATCTAAATCATTTTCTAAACAATTCAATTCTACCTATAAAAAACATAACTTAATTTAACTATTAAATTTCTGTAACGTTTCCCGTTAGCGTGGAATCGAAAAGTCAAGAAACATATAGATTACAAGCATGTGCGAACATTAAAATTGGATTAAATATCATATATCAAGCATGACTAATGTAATGGATGAAGCATAAAACCTGCTCGGATACCATTTTTGTTAGGGTTTTAGGCGATGGGCGCGGCAGAAAGGTTGTTCGGGCGAAATTGTAATTTTAAAACATTTCAAATTACCGAACAAATTATTCAATATCTAATATGAATAATTTATTCATATTTCACCTAAACATATTTATTTGATATCAAATAGCGAAATAAATATAAAGGAAGCGTCGCGAAACTTTTACGAAAAATATTTTTCCGTAAAATAACGCAAAACAAATTTTTGACCGAACCAACCACCCGACACTTATGGAGACTGCCCAAGTCAGCCCCAATAGTGTTAGGGTAGTTCATGGGCTGCCCGAATAGTGACAAATTCACTGTTTGGGTAGTCGTCACCTGGTTGACTCAAAAGTCACCCGGTAACGCCGTTTTTCACCATTTTCGCTTATTTCAACTCGGAATATTTTCCGACAATTGTTCCAACACCCAAAACATATCCAAAAAATTCACAAAACACATTTTCATCACCAAAATCAGTAAGCTTCTAGATCTGATCCAGAGAACCGAATTGCCAAATTTCATGCTTCAAATCCAATTTTCAAGATTAATCAATTAATCCACAAAACCAATCAAAGTCACCACACATGAAGCACCCAAGAAAAATTCTAGGTGTTACAAGAGTGGTCATAACACTCTAGAATGGCATCATGTCATAAAATGAATAAATTGGAAAAGAATTACACTAATTTCATCCAAAACTACTTCACACATGCATCAACACTTCTAATTCATCATCCACAACCAAAAGCCCAATTTTTCATAATTAAAGGAACCCTATAACCTTTCTAGATCATCAAGAAACAAGAAACTACATTTCCAAGCTTAGGGTTAAAGTAGATTACCTTTAATATCTTGTTTCTTAAACCTTTTTCCTTGATTTTCCTTCATTTCTTCATGGATTCTTCAAACCAAATTTGAGACCCATTTCTTGTTGACGTTTTCGGCTATGGTGATGAAAGAATGAAGAAAACAAATTTTCCCCTTTTTAAAGCCATTCCGACTTAGTAAGGGTATAATAGTCAAATTGAAAAAATAATTCAATTAATTAATGTAAAATTTACATAAACAAATCATATTTGGACATGTAAAGATAATCAAAACATGCCATGTGTTTCAATAATAATTAGCCAAATTCATAACATTTATGAATTTTTTTATTAATTAATCATTTAAATATTTAACAATTAAATATCCAAATAATCAATTAATATAATTATTATCAAAAATATAATTTTTATTTACAATAAATAACAAATACATATATTTATAACATGTGTCAAAATCTCATTCGACAAATAATTAATTTGTATCTAATCGTATTTTGTATCAAATACAAATACACAATAATTACGATTGACCAAAAAATGCCCATATACATGTGTTATCGCTTAACCGATTAAACGATCTGAATTAACTCATTTAATCCAATGAAGTATTATGAATAATTAGTATTAATCATAACGCGTTGTGGGACTCTCTAAGTTTAGGTTTATCCATCACGAAATCCAATTTCGTGTCAATAATCCACCCACTCATTGAATATGACGACCACAGATAATCTCGCTAAACTATTCAAGCCGAGGTCATTGCATACGTATAATCCCTCTGTAACAGGCTATCCAAATTATACCTGTGATATAGATAAAAATGTCAAACCCTTTCGATATAATATAGTCGACTTTCAATTTATGATCTCTAAATAACACTCGGAACTGATTTTCGAAGTTATACAATGGCCATGGACGTGTAGGATGCCTATGCCCTGTACATATGACTGACGGATCATATCTTGATACGTACTGGATATCATGAGCATCAGTCCACACCCAACGAACAGATGGAGGTCTGATCATGAATAGATCGGTGATGTGACTACCATCAAAATGTGGAAGATAATTCATATATCCCACTGTGGTATCTCAAGTCAATGAAAAACTATGCTTGATCAAATCGAGAAGATTCATATTGACGATGCTGTACCATCTATTAGGAAATCTTCAGTGAGTCGTTCAGTGTTTATCAAATAAACACCTACATGTCTATACGAGTCTCCTGAGACTCATGGTTCACTGGGATATAAACCATCAGGCCAAGTCACGATATACGACATGTACTGGTCTTAGCGGATTTTACTAACCGACCCATGTTAGTAAATCTTGATCAGAAACTTTATTTAAGGATATACATCTTATAGTGCTCTTCCCAATGTCAATTACAAACTATGTTGTAACTGCGGACTACATTGGAAATCCTAGGGTCTTTGTCTAATATGCACGTATCACTAAATAAGATTTAGTTTCGATCTAATCGTAATTGAATATCCAATCGTAGTTAGATCGAATATGTGTATAAAAGACAAGAGGTGCTACCATTAAATTAGTAATATTATGGAAAATGGAATTGCTCGTATTATGAATCGGACATAAATACGATCCGGATTGGCACTCTGAGCACCAACCCTAACAATCTTGCCACATAGATCATGCCTATATACCTCTCAACAAAATGGATGAGTCGTATGCAAAAATCGTTATATTTTAGATTCAGTTTAGAATGTGCTCATTTCATCTTTATATCTAGTGTTCCTTTGGGGTGATGACGCACTTATGATAGTATTCATTATCAATTGCACTCCTTCAATAGTCACCAAACAACACATGTCTCCTTATGAGTGTTTACATGGTATTTCTATTTCTTATGGTCTTTTTAAGTTTTTGGGAGTGCATTTTTTGTCCTTCTTCCCCCTACTGAGCACCATAAGTTAAAATATCATGCTCGTTTTTATCGTTTCTTAGGTTATGAGATTAAACACAAAGGATATCATTACCAGGATCTTGTATCACAAAAACATTTTATTTCTTGCTATGTTGTATTCTGAGAGCATGATATATTCCCCTCCCTTTCCGATTTCAAAATGTTTTCCTCTAATCAACCCTCATTTTTCACATACTTATCTATCGACTTGTTTCAAATTGATAATGATGAAGGTATTCCTAGTGAGCCTACAAATGTCCAACTTGCACTGACACTTGTTCCTCATGACACTCCTACTATAGATTCTATAACTGAAGCCATTGAGATAGAACACTCCCTTAACGTATCCTCTCCTCGTTATCCTACCTGAGTAAAATACCCTCCTAGTAATCTTCAAAATTATCATTGTTTCTCTACTACTATTTCTTTTCATGAACCTCAGACTTATTAGGAACCATATTCTATTCCTCGTTTGTAGCAATCAATATAACAAGAATTACATGCTTTGGAATATATTGGTAATTGGGACTTGATTTATCTTCCTTCTAGTAAACTCTAGTAGGATGCAAATGGGCATACAAAATAAAAAAAACCATTCATATGGTTCTGTTAAGCTTTATAAACCACTCTTTTTTGCTAAGGGATTTATCAGGAATATGAGGTTGATTATAAGGAGATATTCACCTTAATTGCTCGCCTTATATCTGTTTGTAGTCTACTTACTATTATTGCTGCTAAAAAATATAGTTTCTCTCAGCTAGAGAAGTTTATATGAAACCTCATGATGGTATTTCCCATCTACCAAATAAAGTATTTCACTTACGACGTGCCTTATATAGTTTTAAATAAGCTCATTATGCATGGTTTGCAAAATTCAGCGTAGCTATAGTCAGTTCAGGTTCAACTCCAGTCTAAATGATAATGTTTTATTCCTTCGCAAATCTGGTATGGTTATCATAATGTTACTACTTTATGTTGACGATATGATTATTACTAGTGATGATGTTTAAGGTATTGCAGATCTTAAGTAGTCTCGTAGTTAGCAACTCAAGATGAAAGATATTGTTTTTTTAAGTTACTTCTTAGGCCTTGAATTTACCTCCTCTGATGATGGTTGTCATCTCTTTCTTAAGCCAAGTAAGTCTATGATCTTATTTCTTAAGTTGTCTTGTAGACATCGCATTTTACGTGTAGTCCGATGATGAGTCTTATAGGAATGCACCTGAAAGGTTCAGAAAATTTGTAAAGTTTATACTAGAATGGAAAGGTTCCCCAAAAATCCAAAGCTAGAGTTCTGGCCAGATGTCATCTATTCGGCCTAGTATAAGCAAGCATGTCCGACAATATCTTTTCCTTTTCAACCAAGTCCCATAAAACGGTTGTTTTCTCCTTAAAAAAAGACAATTTCCACAATTACCTATTTCCATAATAGAAGCTTGCCCAATCAAATGGGTATTTCCTTATTAACCAAACACTCAAACATTATAAAAGGAAGACTATGCTCAAGAAATGAGGGGGCTTGGTCGACTTGGAAGACACATAAATAGTATATCTGATCCCACAAAAACCACCAGCAAAAGAGCAAACCTGCAAAACCAGTGAACCCAAAACACAACAACATCAATCCTTGAATTCTTTCCAGCAAAAGATCTGCCAACCGATCTTAACTTTTCAGAGGCGTTCTCGAAGCCGATAATACTAAGCCAAAGACCCGAGGACACCATAATCTCCATCCTGCTACTTTTTTCTTCTGATCTGACGTTGTATATCTAATCAGACATCATGTATGTCCGACCAGACATACATCTGTCATAAAGTAATTTTGGTCGTATTAACTGGCTACATTCGGCGACATACTTGTTTCCCTGTGGTATATAGGATGGAAACCCAGATATAAATTCCATAGCTGATTCTCAATAGACAGTAGTATGGTAAACACTTGGGACACAATTCCATGTACCACTTGGAAATGGTTATATGTGTCTTATTTACTGCTTTTACATTATTATTATCATGCGATTATTTTTGTTTATTTTATCACTATCTTACCAATACTGTTAGACATGATTCTACACCTTATGAATACTGGTTTCAAGCATGCCATGACATATCTCTGTTATTTGTTGTATGATTATGCATTTTTAGCATTCTAGTTTACACAATAAATCAGGTCGGACATAGAATGATAATATATATCCGGCTAGATCCAAGATATATCAACCTGAGTCTATTTTATTCATTATTAATTTTTCATTATTACTTTTATGGATGTTTGCCTTTAAAATATAAACTAATTTGCGTGATTTGATGCAATATAAATTGTTCATGTGTGATTCATGCATCATAAGATATAAATATCCTCTTTTGAACCTTGGTATTATACTGGCATTAGTAATACACCATTCCAAACCCAAAAGGGTTTAAGGTCAGACCTTGCGAGGGTAGGTATAGTGCAGCCTTAAATCATTTACAGTGTCTCATACTAGGTGGCGACTCCATTATTCTCTGGTAGTTCCATATGGGACTATCCGTACTTTCTACAAGTTACAAGCTCAACAGTGTCATGATCGCTGATGTCATAGTCATCACAGGAAATCCTACTTTGGTTTTATAAATATCGAGTCCACTAGGAATACAGAATTGGCCCCGAAAAACTATTGTAGTATCTTTGGTGAGACTGAGATGACGATGTCGTTATTATTTTTGCATAACCTTTAAACCTAGATGGTGTTACATATCGTGAGATCGCTTTCACTCAAGGTGGTGGATTGGTATATGATGATGACATCAATTATTGGCATGTAACCTTGGGTATAAAAAAGTTGTGTCTACTTGGTCGATTGAACCCTTGAGTAGAGAGACTTAGTTGTGGGCAACCGTTCGCTAATAAGAGCCTAAGCCATACCCTTATTAGCCCAAATAAAAGCCCCTAGTTGATTATCCTATAGAAGACTCCCTATTGCTTATGATTGGGCCCTAGCCATTTGAAGCCATTTAATCTCTTTATAGTGAGAAAAGGAACTTGTTTGGCCTTTTTACTGAAACAAGTTCATGTTCCCTGATAATGTAATTGAATGATTGGAATGTCAATGAGCCACCATGTATGAAAACTTCGTTAGGCCTAGAGTATTTAGTTAAAATCCAAATGTGCTAAGACATGAGTATGTTGCACACACTGATTCTCATTCAGAATAGATACGTTATGTCTTGGCCATTTGGACATTCCTAAATCTTTCCTGACCTATCCCACATAACCATGATTACTAACGGTCTAATTTTTCATTTTTAAATAATGGCAAGATCCTAATATTAGGCCTAGTCATTTTGTAAATGGACGGCATTTTTCTTTCAAAAATGGAAAGAAATCGAGGTAGCCAAGGTTATCTTTAACATAGGAGATAATGAGTTTGTGTAGCCTTTGTTAGTGCAGGAGTTAAACAACATCTAGGGAAGATATAGACTTACCACATTTGTGGGAGAGATAAGGTTGGAAGGATGTTTGTTGCGTGAACTAACATTGCATTTCATGAATCTCATGTATTCATCCATACATGCATCATACTAACACTTTACGAATAAAGCCATAATAGTGGAGCGTTGGGTTAGAGAAAAATGAAGGATGGTAGAGAAGATGATCTCAAGCAACACATAAATGTTAGGTGAAGACAACTCACGTGTAGAAAAATTGGAATCCATTGTGAACAAATTAGCAGAACAACTGTAGACCCTGATCAATGCCATGGTTAATCAGGTAATAACCCAGATGCCAAAGGCCTTGACTAGTAGAAAGAAGCATGCAGAGCCCGAAAGTAAGGCAATTGATGAGAATCCTATAATAGATGATGAAGAGGACATGGTGGAATATGTTGTGGTAAAAATGGCCAGATTTCAAGCCAAAGCTGAACTGCAAAGGTTGAAGGAATAGATGGAAGCTGTGGCCTAAAAAATTGAAAAACAAGCACGAGAACCTACTGGATTATAATGCTAAGGAATTTAAGGAGCAGCTACCCACCTAGTTTAAAATATTTGAAATGATGAAGTTTATGGGAACGAAGACCCAAAATTACATATCCAACAATATGTATATTTGATGAGTGTCGTTGGGCTGTCTAAACGTCAATTTTCAAAATATTTTTGTTCTGTCATTGGAAGGAGCAAATGTGGTATGGTATCATAGCCTGGAAGAGAAGATGAAAGATGATTGGAAAACACTGGCTGAAGCTTCCCTTTATTTGTTAGTCACAGGTATTCAGATAGATGTGTTAATTCGCGACTTAGAGAACACCAAATAGAAGTTTCTAGAAAGCTTCAAAGAATACATGGACCGCTGGAGGAGCCAACTATTAAAGATGCAAACCGATCCCTCAGAAAAGGATCAAATAAAGATGATCATTAAAAGCACCAAGCCATTCATCTATAACAAGTTAATGAGGAAGACTTCTACGATTCAGACTTCTGACATTTGAAGGAGACTGTCATGGATATAGAAGAAGAAGAGGTAGAGTACAATAAGTTCTACGGCTGAGGGCAACATAAGAAGAATAATGGAGAGGGCTTGGAAAAAGTAGAAGTTAACATTGTCCAGAATTGACATTTTTCCAACTTAATAAGGCCATTGTCTAAAATTTTAGCTAATCTTAAGAAGCAAGGCCCACTGAAGCCCTTGGAGACTAAACCTCTATCGAACCTAATCCCCTGCCACAGGGACCTGAATCAATACTGTCACTTTTACTATGAGAAGACTCATGACTCCAACAATTGTTTTTGCCTCACGCATGAGATCAAGAACCTAATTGATGCTGGTCGAATTCCAGACCCTAAAGGAACCCTGCCATACAGTAATTAAGTCCCAGATTATCATATTTTCATCTTTATATTTCGTCATGTAATGACTTTTTTTAAAATAAATTTCGTTTTGCTCAATTTCCCATCTCTATTTTCAAAAGAAGTTTCAACTTTGTAATCACTAGCAGAATGCTATCCACAAATGTTGTACATTAAAGACTGATCTTAGAATTGCAAGATATCCATAAAAGGAATTTATGTTGGCAAAAGTTGATGAATGTTCGAAGCACTTGAAATCCATTTGACCCTTTTTCAAGGCTATGACTAAGGCGATACTAGGTAAAGGAGATGACGCAAAGAAAAAATAAAAAATAAAAAAATAAAAAAACAAAAAGAAAATGAGAAAAAAAGGAAAAAGAGAGATAAAGAAAGAAAGAAAATGGTGAATCCTACAAAATCTACTCCGTTGTTCGAAGTGTTTAGTAACCAAAAGTATCGTGAACCCTATGACTACTTCTAAGTCAAATGACAATTCAAATATTGAGAATGCAAAGCACTTAAGTTGGTGAAATTATTCAGTAACCATAGACTCACATAAAAAATGTGTAGTCTTTGCATCCAAAGGTAATTTGAAAAATTAAGGAAGCTGTAAATAAACCTTACATAAAAAAAACATTTGAAAAATCATGTTGATACTTAACCTAGATGTTAGATTACCTTGACCAAAGAAAAGATAAAAAGTGAACTAAAGTGTCATAATAGTCTACACTTAGCGCCATCACAAATCAATCCAAGTGGAGTGTAATTATTTGTAAAACAATCACACACACAAATGGAAAAATATTCGAAAGGTGAAACCAATTTTGGAATTAAATTTTGAGTTTATACGATGCTTGTACTGAAAAGTGATCAGATTTCTATGAAAACTTTTGAGAACATGAGAGCAGTCATTGCATGATAAAAATTTAGAATGTAATAGTATTTGTTGATGGTGTTATTTGTGACCAAGTATTTGAATAGTACGATAAGGTCGGAGATGGAATTTCTCTCATTTGGGAGGATGAATGTTATGAGGATATTGACCATTCTTCAGCCTGGCTTGGTGGTCGGACCCGGCTTCCTGGATTTGACCGATCTGAGGACTCACCATGGTGCATATCTCAGAGACCGACATCATCGGAGCTGAGACCGACCACTTTATCCTAGTAGCTCGATCTATTTCTAAAATTCATCTTAGATTGGGAGAATGAGCTCAGATATTTTGGGTCAGGACGAAAGTAGTTGGGCTAGTGCGGCTCATTGTCTGGCCGTCCTCATGACACCCGACGCGTGATCAGGACTATTTGGACTTTTCCCTCTAACATTTATCACCTTTATAGGCTATCATCATAATTTTTGAGTGTGGCCGTGTATAAAAACAGAGTGATGTGATAGGGAGTCAGATGGCTAGCTTGCTTTCGGTGAGGCAGTTGGGGTATAGAGCCCGTCAATCAGCCGGAGATCTATGTGGCTAACATCATAGACATATGGGAACAATGTTGTATTTCTCTTACTATATAAAGGAAGGGTAGTCTCATTTGTATAGGTTGGTTAGCAAAAAAATATCATTCAAAGAACTACTTATAAAAACGCCACAAACAAACAACTCGGTTACATTTGATCACCATTGAAAAGAGGTCGGCCAAGCTCGGTTTGATAATAAAAGTAACACTCTACTTTATTCCCGTGGATGTAGGCTGGTTGATTTCATCGAACCACGTAAACCCTCTTGTCGATCTTGTGTTTGCTTCGTCTTTTGCTAAATTTGCTTTCGGCCACCCATAAGCAAACAAATTCACGGTGGGAGAGGATTGCCCCGGGAGCGTTTGTTTAGAAGCGGCAGCGAGTGCGCAGTGGAAAATTAAAATTATTACGCCGCTTTCCCTTTGCCCAAAACCCATTTGTTTTTATTAATCTACAAGCCTAGGCATGTTTCTATATCTTCTAAGCATAAAACTCATAAAACATGCAAAGAACATAAACCTAAACATGATAACTATCATAAGAACTCTAATTAAATTAAAGAAAGAAAAATACTTACTTGAACCGTAGACTCATCCAGTCCTCCCTCTAATCTACAAGCTTTTCTTGAACTCAGCAAGCTCTTCCACGTTCCAAAGAGCCACCCAAGTGTGTGGCCTCCAAAGATGCACACACCAAAGCCAAAACTCAATGCAAGACTACGCCTTGAGTGCACGGGTATTTTGCCATTGGTGCTAGCCTAGGCAAATACCTCAAAACTTTTAACTCGAGGTTCCCCTAGTCAATTAGACTTAAGGATCCTCAAAATCAGTGGCTTACTCTTAAACTTTAGAGTTGCTCACTTATATAAACCAAAGATATGAAAGGTTTGGTGTAGAAAATTTGTGAAGAATTCTTTGGGTTTATATAGTGCTCCAAAGACAACAAAAGGATCTGTTAAATAATTAAACACATTGAACAATTTTGAACAATTCCTACTACAATCATATATGCTGTTATATTTGTACTGTGAACTGTTAACCATTGATTTCGACTTTGTTGTGTGTGACCTTTTGGGTTCCCCTCAAGTTGGACATGAAATGAATCATGATAATTTAATCGAAAATAAATTATCCTCCGATCAGATGGTCGTTCGATTTCAATGACCAAGGATGAAATCTAGCAACATGCCAAGGCCTCCAAATGAGAAGGAAAGATATATATACCCATTATGTATGCGATTTACATATGATACAGTCCCTCACCTCACTGTATTCCCACCTATTGACCTAGGGTACGAAAAATGTCTACCCATATGGTCAAATGTATGATGTTGATAGTGTCCAAATCGTGCTAACCCAAGAATCTCACATGATTCTTCCGTTGTGGCCACAGTCTCAAGCACTGATCACACATATCAACCTACGAACTGAAATACTACTCTTATAAGAAAATATTATCTGAGAGAGTGGCGATTCTCTGTTGTATCTTTACAAACTTCATGTGTTTCAACAAATGACCCAATTATACCCTTATGACCGGATCTTTTGAACCGGGGAAGGAGAATGTCAAAGTTATTTGATCCAAACATAAGATTGTAAAGACCTCAAGTCTAAGGACTAGTCATATAATCGATACATGAAAGTTCTCACAGACACATGGGATAAACACTCCATATGAAAACTTTCGGCGGTCAGTTCGATGGACACGAGCAACTCATCCATCCATGTGATACACCAATCAGACGGATCTCCGCTAGTAGCCTATTAAGCTACCCCACTTAAGGGCGGATCATATGATCATGCTAGTCTCTCCTCTTTGTGAAAGCCCAGATTATTCACAAAACTATTACTATGAACATTTAAGAGTAATGATTCTCATAAGGAGTGGAAGCCATCGTCTTATTACTCCAAGGGCTTTATTACAGTGTTGATGATTCATATAAGTTATGTAAGACACGTATAATAAAGATTGCAAATTTATTAATTAATCAAAATATTACAAATACATGTACATATAGCCCATCCACAAGTTGGGTATATGGCATATCCCTAACAATCTCCCACTTGCACTATAGCCAACTAGTATAAATCTGGACACCATACTCTCGGGTGTGCCTATTATGCTTTTGTTGAGTCAGCCATTAGTCAAAGAATCTGCAAGATTATCTTCTGTGGGTATTTTCTCTATAATAACTTCTTTTCTCTCAACAATCTCCCTGATAAGATGAAATCGCCTGAGTACATGCTTGGATTTCTGGTGGGACCTTGGTTCTTTTGATTGAGCAATGGCGCCCGTGTTGTCACAGTACATCGTGACGACATTCTTTATCGCGGGAAGCACTTCCAGCTCCATAATGAACTTCTTTATCCAGACTGCTTCTTTAGCAGCCTCAGAGGCTACAATATACTCAGCTTCAGTGGTGGAGTCTGCTGTAGTTGACTGCTTTGAGCTTTTCCAACTGACAACACCGCCATTCAAAGTAAACAGATATCCTGTTTGCGATTTGATGTCATCATTATCGGTCTGAAAGCTCGCATCACAGTAACCAATGATTTTCATCTCAGAACAATCTCCGTATGTCAAAAACACATCCTTAGTTCTTCTCAGATACTTGAGGATTGTTTTGACAGCTGTCCAGTGTTGTTCACCAGGATTTGTCTGATACTTTCTCGTTATGCTAAGAGCATAAGATACATCAGGTCTTGTAAATAGCATGGTGTACATGATCGATCCTATTGCTGAAGCATAGGGGATCCTACTCATACGCTCTCTATCTGAAGGAGTATATGGACATTGCTCCTTAGATAATTTGATTTCATAACAAGTAGGTAAATTACCTCTTTTGGAATCTTCCATTTTGAATCTTTCAAAACTTTATCTATGTACATAGATTGAGAAAGTCCTAACAACCTCTTAGATCTATTACGGTAGATCTTAATGTCGAGGATGTAGGCTGCTTCTCCCAAATCTTTCATGGAGAAATTCTGAGATAACCATTGCTTGGTGGCTTGCATCATGGGAATATCATTCCCGATGATTAATATGTCATCGACATATAATACAAGAAATACAACACAACTCCCACTACTTTTCCAGTAAACACAAGGCTCGTCTACATTTTTGATGAAGTCAAATTCTTTGATTGTCTCATCAAATCGTATATTCCAACTTCTGGAGGCTTGCTTGAGTCCATAAAAGGATCGTTTAAGCTTGCATACTTTATTATGATCATCCTTAGATGCAAACCCCTCAGGTTGTCTCATATAGACTTCCTCTACGAGGTTCCCATTAAGAGAATCCACCTCTAGCGGTGACTGACATTGGTCCGCATACATGAGAGTAATTTGGTCATTTTACCAAATTACTTATGTCTCCGCTGTACGCTGTCCTTTACCTTGGAAGGGTAATTTGGTCATTTTACCAAGTAAACAAGACTCACAAGTTCCATAAGGTTTATATTGAAGGGTTTGAAATACTCATACTTATGTAGCTTAGTTAATCTTGTTTCATTGATATGACCTAAGCGACTGTGCCATAGAAGTGATTCATTGAGATTATTCGAGTTAACGTTGTATATATTAGAGGTTGAACATTCATTGTTAGTTTGTAAGACATATATACCATTATTCAAAATACCATCTCCATATTTTATTTCATTGAAATAAATAGAACATTCATTACAACTTATTAGGCATGAAAAGCCTTTATATTCTAAGCATAAAACTCATAAAACATGCAAAGAACATAAACCTAAATATTCTAACTATCATAAGAACTCTAAATAAAATAAAGAAAGAAAAAGACTTACTTGAACCGTATACTCCTCCAGTCCTCCCTCCAATCTACAACATTTTCTAGAATTCTGCAAGCTCTTCCATGTTCCAAAGAGCCACCCAAGTGTGTGTCCTCCAAAGATGCACACACCAAAGCCAAAACTCAATGGCAAGACTACGCCTTGAGTGCACAGGTATTTTGCCCTTGGTGCTAGCCTAGGCAAATACCTCAAAACTTTTAACTCGAGGTTCATCTAGTCAATTAGACTTAAGGATCCTCAAAATCAGTGGCTTACTCTTAAACTTTAGAGTTGCTCACTTATATAAACCCAAGATATGAAAGGTTTGGTTGTAGCAAATTTGTGAAGAATTCTTTGGGTTTATATAATGCTTCAAAGATAACAAAATTAATTAAGAATCTGATGTGGGATAAAAGCTAATTTAATATTAGCCATTGGATCTTAATTTAGTTGTTTAATGAGATTATAAAATCCTAATAAGAGTTTGGGCCGAATTGGAATTGAAAACAAATTAAAAAAATTACTATTCATAATACTATTCACATGTATAGTATTTTTTTTAAAATCCAATTCCCAAAGTGCCCCCATCGTTATTCACCAATCCCTAAGCCACTATGGAACCTCATAAATGATATGTTCAATAATGAAACACATTGAACCATTTATGAACAATTCCAACAGCAATCATATATGCTGTTATATTTGTACTTTGCACTGTTAACCATTGATTTCGACTTTGTTGTGTGTGACCTTTTGGGTTCCCCTCAAGTTGGACATGATATGAATCGTGATAATTTAATCGAACATAAATTATCCTCCGATCAGATGGTCCTTCGATTTCAATGACCAAGGTTGACATCTAGCAACATGCCAAGGCCCTCAAATGAGAAGGAAAGATATATATACCCATTATGTATGCGATTTACATATGATACGGTCCCTCGCCTCACTGTATCCCCACCTATTGACCTAGGGTACGGAAAGTGTCTACCTATATGGTCAAATGTATGATTTTGATAGTGTCATGAATGGTGCTAACCCAAGAATCTCATATGATTCTTCCGATGTGGCCACAGTCTCAAGCACTGATCACATATATCAACCCGCGAACTGGAATACTACTCTTATAAGAAAATATTATCCAAGATAGTTCAACAAATGACCCAATCATACCCTTATGACCAGATCTTTTGAACCGGGGAAGGAGAATGTTAAAGTTATTTGATCCACACATAAGATTGTAAAGACCTCAAGTCTAAGGACTAGTCATATAATCGATACAAGAAAGTTCTCACAGACACATGGGATAAACACTCCATATGAAAACTTCCGGCGGTCAGTTCGATGGACACGAGCAACTCATGCATCCATGTGATACACCAAGCGGACGGATCTCCGCTAGTAGCCTATGAGATCGGCTACCCCACTTAAGGGCGAATCATATCATCATGCTAGTCTCTCCACTTTGTGAACGCCTAGATTATTCACAAAACTATGACTAGAAACATTTAAGAGTAATGATTATCATAAGGCGTGGAAGCCATTGTCTTATTACTCAAAGGGCTTTATTACATTTTTGATGATTCATATAAGTTATGTAAGACACATATAATAAAGATTTCCATTTTATTAATTAATGAAAATATTACTAATACATGTACATATAGCCCATCCACAAGTTGGGTATAGGGCATATCACTAACAGCGTTATCTCGAAATTGCCTCTGGAATGAAATCACATGTCAAGAATTGGCGCCATCTGTGGGGAAAGAGCAAAAAGCAGATTACGTAGTAGGATGTTGGCAAAAGACATGAACCATGGATTGTCGAAGAGTTCAACAACAGAGTGGATGGAGAGAGCGGAATAAAGCATGAGAAAGGGAAATGAGACAAACCAGATCTTCGTGAAGGCCAATACGGGAAAGTAAGAAGAATTAGAGGAAAGAGAAAGGGAGCGAGTAGAAGCTCATCAGAGCGAAGAGAGGAAGTAGATCCTAGGAAGAAAGAAGGTTGGTGATAGTGGTAGAAACAGGGGAATGAATGACAAATGAGTTAGAGCAGCAATAGCTCTATTCATTGAGCTATAGAATGAAATGTAAAAAAGGTTACCAATGATCACCCATTAGGACTAAGCCGTAGAATGAAATATAACGTCAAAAATGGGTGCGTTTGCACGCTACTAGTCGTAAATGAACAAGATCCTCCAAGAGAAGGCGCGGTGTTTGTTCGGTCTATCGAGTCCTCAGATTCACGGCCAAGATAGTCTTTAAGGAGCGACAAGTGAACATATATGACCGAGGCACTAGATTGGTATCTAGGAGTGCCTCCGGCCTACTATGTGGTGTCTGTCCGGGGTGATGGTGAGGGACAAAAAGCTGACGGTGGACCACTAGGAAGACAATGTGCAAGATTCCGATAGAGACATGCATTGTCCAAATATGTTTATGGATCATTCGAAACAAAGAGACCATGTTAACACGTTTGAGAATTTGAGAATCAAGTTCAGACCAAAAGAATGTGATCGCACTACAAGACAAGAACCAGAAAATTATTGTAAAAGCCTCTCTTGAAATGACCCTCATGGCACGCCAATCCCGGGTGTCATTATCAAATACCCGAGGCCAGAGCGTTACTACCTTATGACTCGTATTTTTGAGGAATATCTCGGGTAAGCCGAACCTAGGGAGGTTTCTGCCCATATAAGTTGTCAGGTCGATCCCATTGAGAACCACCAGGCATATGGCATGGGGACGGCCGAATGGCCTCCATGACCCTTGTGACCCCGGGTAAACCGGACCCAGTGAGGTTTCTACCCCTGCGAGTTGGCTGGTGATTCCTGTTGAGAAACATCAGGTGCATAGCGCGGGGAAGGTCTAAGAGCCTCTGTGACTCCGGCAACCTTAGGGATGGCGAACATGAGAGGTTTCTTCCCCCCGTGAGTTATCTACATAACCACCTCGGATCAGGAGAAGCATAATATGGGAAGGTTTTTCCCCTCATAGTGTTTGCAGACTCCAGACCCGCCCAGCATGGACTCATGTTCATGTCTTTGGCTGCTCACCGATCCGTAGACCGGCTAGCCGGGACGCTGAATTGTAAGGTTTAGAAATTTTGTTTTGGCTGGCATCAGGCAGGACGCTGCCACGGGGCACCCGAGTTGTTATCATTTTGGGTCTGAATGGAGTATGTGCTAAGTCCCCTCTGATGTACTAACCTTGCCATGTTTCCATTTTTTTTTGCTGACGCTCGGTAAAGGGACGTCTGCGTCGGGATCCGCGGAGCTTCGGAAGTTGAAGTTTTTCCCTCACGTTTAAGTCTCATCTGTTCCATAGGCTCAGGGCTAGATTTGTTACGTCGAGGCCAATTGTTCCATCGGCTCGGGGCTGGATTTGTTTCACTGAGGCCATCTATTACATCGGCTAGGATGGATTTGTTCCGCCGAGGCCATATGTTCCATTGGCTTGGGGCAGGATTTGTTCCGCCGAGGCCATCTGTTCCACCAGCTCGGGGCTGGATTTGTTCCACCAAAGCCATCTATTCCACCAGCTCAAGGATGGATTCATTCCACCGAGGCCATTTATTCTGCTATCTCGGGGTCGAATTACATCTCACCAAGTGGATTAACATCGGCATGGGGTCGGAGCATCTCCCTCATGGTTTGCTTTCAATTGGTCCGGGGAGGTGAAATTCCCTCGGAGCCAAGTATTCTGCTAGCTCGGGGTCGAATTACGTCCCATCGAGTGGAGTATCATCGGTATGGGTCAGAGCATCTCCCCCATGGCCGGCTCTCAATTGGTTCAGGGGAGGAGACATTCCCTCAGAGCCAAGTCTTCTGCTAGCTCGGGGTCGGGTTGCATCCCACCGAGTGGATTATCATCGACATGGGGTCTGATCATTTCCTCATGGCTGGATTCATGTTAGTCCGGAGAGGTGACATTCCCTCGGAGCCAAGTGTTATCCTAGCTCGGGGTCGGGTTACGTCCCACCGAGTGGAGTATCATCGGTATAGGGTCGGAGCATTTACCATATGGTCGACTCTCAATTGGCCCGGGGAGGTGACATTCCTTCGGAGCCAAGCCTTCTGCTAGTTCGAGGTTGGGTTGTGTCCCACCGAGTGGATTATCATCGGCATGCAGTCGGATCATTTCCCCCAAAGCTGGATTCCTATTGGTCCGGAGAGGTAACATTCCATTGGAGACAAGTATTATGTTATCTCATGGTCGGTTACGTCCCGCCGAGTGGATTACCATCTGCATGGGGTCAGAGCATCTCCCACATGGCCGACTCTCAATTGGGTGGGGGAGGTAACATTCCATCAGAGCCAATTATTCTGGTAGCTCGGGGTCGGGTTGCATCCCACCAAGTGGATTATCATCGGCATTAGGTCGGAGCACATTCCTCATGGCCAGCTCTCAGTTGGTCCGGGGAGGTGACATTCCCTCGGAGCCAAGTAGCTGCTAGCTCAGGTTCGGGTTCGGGTTGCGTCCCACTGAGTGGATTATCGTTGGATCGGGATTGAAACTTCTCCTCACATTCAGATTCAGAAGAACAAGTTAGCAAGTTAAAAATGGAAATCATGTTTAGTATGGAAGATAGGAAGTGAAACATTCACCGATAAACATGAGAAAGGAAACTGTAAATGTTATTACAAAAATATAAGTATATTGTTTGTTACAAAGGGCCCCATGGGGTCGCCCTCATTCCTCAGCCAGCACAGGGGCAACTCATTGATCTTGAATGGGTTTAGGAGGCAAGACCTCTGGCATAGGCTCGGTATAAGGGATCTCGATTTTAGTTTGGTCACCATGAGGGGCTTCGACTTCTCCTGCTGGCACTTTAGACACAGCGGCAGGAGCCTCAGGCTGTAACTCCTCGGGAACTGGGGACATAGGCACGACAGATATGGGTTCAGTATCTTGAATCTGCTCCGGAGGAGGGGCGAGTAGTGCAAGAGCTTTGTCCTCCGAGAGCTCTCATTTGCAAAGTATAGGATGGCAATGTGGACGGGTCCCATGTCCACCCTCGGCATCAGTATTGGGATGATCTGAGCACAATCACCAACCCCTTCAAGCTTGGCATTCTCCAAGTCCTCTTCCAGTTTGGCCTCTTGGTTTTTCAGGTCATCCCCGGCCGGATCCCCCTCTTTGATTACCGCTTTGAGTTTAGAATCCAATCTTGCGGCCTCCCACCTCAGAACTTTGGCTTCGTCCTCGGTAGCATCCATTTTCTTCTTTGCAATGGCGGAGGCATTACAGAGGGAGTCGATCAATGGGTGGCCTCAGCCGCAGCTTGTTTCAGCATTTGGTTTTCTTTTTGCTTTCTTTCCAGTTTGGAATCCCGCTCCGTAATATGAGATTGGATCATCTGCACTTGGCCCCCCTCGGATAGAAGGCTCGTCAGTAAGTCTTTGTTCCGAGCCATCATGTAACCCTTGAGCCATCTGCAATCGTCGAGTAAAAACGAAGAACGTAAACATGGAAGAATGTTTACCTGTAGAATTTAGGTAGAGAACTTGGAAATCACCTCCTTGGGGGAGATGTCCTCATATTTTGGGATTTTCTCAGGGGGCACTACTTCGGCCAGCAAGTTGATCACGAGCACCAGATGGGCTATCGCATCCTATATCTTCTCACTAAGGTCATTCACCCCCATCACTACCCCACTCTTCCAGGTCTTGGAAGGAGCCTCAGCAATTCGCCTCTCCATCCGTGCAACAGACTTCTTGGTGGGAGGTTATGCTTCTTCTTCCTCCTCAAGCTCGACTACTTCTTCACCAAACAGACATCGGCGTTTGCTCACAGGTCTGGATGAAACAGGAGATGGTTGGATCATTGGGCTCGGAGCCGCCACAATGAGAGTAGGTTGAGGAGGTGCCACCGGATGAGCAAGCAGTTGTTGGACAATTATGACCCATAGCATCACCATTTGTAAAAGACATTGTGGTTTTTTGTACAAATTAACCATGTGACAAAGGAAATTGCTATTTTATCATATTGTAATTGGATTACTTGAATATATATAAATGAAAAAATTCCTTATGATTAGTTCCGGATTAATAAGATATGAGACATTATTAATCCCTAACGGTTTAATCATTAAATATACATAGTCGTAGTATTATCGAGACTGGACATCGATAATACGGAATAGACTAGTATTACACTTATGCGCGTTATGGAAGCTTAACGATATAGTTCTCATATATTTAAGTATTGGATACTTATGCAAGTGTGATAAGAGGTTCTGTTAGCTGTTGGACCGGGAACAGCTTCGCTCTAGATAGACCCCTCGGAATCACATTGGTAGTATGAATATGTGTCTATGGGAATCCGTTTCAGGGTAAGTGTATGTGGTCTTAACCTGAGACTTGCATCGATAATACTTGTGACAATTAGTACGCTTTGGTTTTGGTCATCCGGAGCTTTAACAGGTTCTGTGTACGCCTCTTCTGGTTTACTGAGAATCGTAGTGTATTGGGTGTGATGTCAAGATGGAAGTATCACTTCGGTCATATGGAGATGATGATCACGCAAGGATACAGAACTAGTACTCTAATATGCTGCAGCTATCGGGATAATATGACTAGGTCATGATTATCCGATTAAAGAGACTAGTTGCTAGTGATCCGATATATGCTTCGTATGGGGCAGACACAATTCCAGCCCCAGGCCTAGCATGTGACATCCGATATTGGATCGTAATACACAAAACATAGTATACTATGCCTGATATAGATTATATATTCTTCGTTGAATATTTCTGGAGAATTGGGTAGGCACGATGCTTTGCTAGAAGCCAACCATGTCTTGTAAATCGGTAAGAACGTGGTACGAGGTACGCACATGTTCAGATAGTCCGATGACCGGATTTACTGCCAACATATCCAGGGATCTCTTGGGTCGCTTCCCAAAGATTCACCGATGACATTTGACTCGAACATAATTAATCTGGGATTAATTATGAGAGAGAGAAAATTAATATAGGATTAATTACGATAAGAATTTATCTGGGATAAAATTCGCATAGAAGAGAGAATACGATTAATTTGGAATTAATCGATTCAATAATATATTGGATATATTAAATGAAATTGGATTTCAAAGCGGAATAAAATTGGATTTTAATTCGGGTGAACGAATTAATTTGGAATTAATTCGTAAGCGACTTTCGTAATAATTTTGCTAGGCATTATTATTTAATTAAATTGGATTTAATTACGTCACAACGGAAAATTTGTTTAGTTCGGAATTAAAAGAACTCGAGCCCGAGCAAAGTTGCGTGTTGGGTTAGCCGACTTAAATTTGGAATTTAAAAGTCGCGGGACCCACTTCACTTAAATCAACTTATTGGACATGTGATGGAAGTGGCTAGGCTTGAATTATGGATTTGATTTGTTGGCAAGTAAGGCTTGGCTTTACTTATAAAACACTCAAACCAAAACCAACACTCGACCTTTGTATAAATTAATTAAGTCAACTTTGGAAGTGTAACAAGTTACTATTCATAGCATTCTCTCTTCTCCTTCCTCCTTCAGTGTCGTGACATCTTCTTCTCCAAGAAAAAGTTTTGTTGCAAATTTTTTTCTTAAGCTAGCACTTAAAGAGCAAATCAAGGTGATAGGGAAACTCACCCTTGGGTTGGATTCACTCAAAGAAAGTTTGGAGCTCTCAACAAACATCAAAGAATTTCAAATTCTCATCCATTCATTGTAAGTAATTTTCCGCAACTTACTTTGTTTTATTCACACAATATCATGACTTAGAGACTTTGGGCATGTCTAGGACACTAACAGCAGCTTGGTGTTTTCCTTAGCCTCAGGGGGAATCAAAGTGGTTAGTCGCTGCCGAGAACTTCCGGATTCTCTCTGACCGGTCCTCTTGGCTAGACCTTCGATTCGCCTTAGGTACTTGCCCAGTTTCGACATTCATGCAGAATACAAGGCGGAAAGTATGGTCAGTTTCTGAGCAAGGGTAACCTCATTCAAATTTGAGCTGGGCAAAAGAAATTTGTCAGAAGGTCAGACAATAACTATCTAATCGTCATAGAGCCTGTGGGGGTATGTTCCGGATAAGGCCCGATTCTACAAAGGCAGCATCGTTGATGATTTTCCTCCAAGAGCCGGAGAAGCTCTGGGCCGTTTTAATCTCGATCTGGACCACATAATTGACTTTGGGAGGATCTCTCCAGCAGGCTGAAAAGTTTTGGGAAGTTAGTAATTTTTTCATGAGAATTACAAAAAACTAAGGGCTCATTACCTCACCTCATATTGTAAAGACATCTGGGACATCGGAATTTGTCGACCGAGATCGGCCTAAGTCACCTGTGGCCCAAAACCAATGGTCTTTGAAATTCTTGTTCGGCATTCTGCTCCGTAATCTGAGATTGGAGCCTCTGTACATGGCCGCCCTATGATAGAAGGCTCGTCAGTAAGTCTTTGTTCCGAGCCATCATGTAACCCATCTACGAGAGAGAAAGAAAAGGTGAGAATTCGTCGAGTAAAAATGAAGAACGGAAACAGTGAAGAATGTTTACCTTGAGGATTTGCGTAGAGACTTTGGAAATCACCTCGTCGGGGGAGATGTCCTCATATTTTGGGATTTACTCAGGGGGCACTGCTTTGGCCAGCAAGTTGATCGCGGGCACCAGATGGGCTATCGCATCCTGGACATTCTCACTAAGGTCATTCATCCCCAACACTACCCCACTCTTACTGGTCTTGGAAGGAGCCTTGGCAGTTCACCTCTCCCTCCGAGCAAAAAAAAAATTGGTGGTAGGTTCTGCTTCTTCTTCATCCTCAAGCTCGACTACTTCTTCACAAAATAGACAGCGACGTTTGCTCGCAGGTCTGGATGAGGCAGGAGATGGTTGGATCGTTGGGCTCGGAGACGCCACTATGAGAGTAAGTCGAGGAGGTGCCACCGGATGAGCAAGCAGCTTGGCTTTTCCCTTAGCCTTAGAGGGAATTGGAGTGGTCAGTCGCCGCCGAGAACTTCCGGATTCTCCCTAACCGGTCCTATTGGCTAGACCTTCGATCCGCCCTAGGTACTTACCTCGTTTCATCATTCCAGTAGAATACAAGGTGGAAAGCATGGTCAGTTTCTGAGCAAGGGTAACCTCATTCAAATTTGAGCTGGGCACAAGAAATTTATCAGAAGGTCAGAAAATAACTACCTAATCGTCCTAGAGCCTGTGGGGGTATGTTCCGGATGAGGCTCTATTCTACAAAGGCAGCATCGTTGACAATTTTCCTCAGAGATCCGGAGAAGCTCCTGGCCCTTTTAATTATGGCCCTGACCTCATGATTGACTTTGGGAGGATCCCTCCAGCAAGCTGAAAAGGTTTGGGCAGTTAGTAATTTTTTCATGAGAATTATAGAAAACTAAGGGCTCAAGACCTCACCTCTTACTGTAAAGACATTTGGGACGTCGGAATCTATCTACCGAGATCGGCCCCAATCACCCGTGGCCCATAACCAAGGTTATTTGAAGTTCTTGTTTGGGGGAGATCGGTAATGAGGGTGGGGACGTCAGCGTAAGAAGAGAGGTAGTACCAATCGTGATAAGATTATGGGTTAGCCTTCAATTTATACAACCTTTGCAGCTCCACAAAGGTCGGTACTCCCAGGCCTGCTTGGTGCCATATCACAAGAAGACCGGCTAGTATCCTTCAACTGTTCAGATTCAGCTGGCAGGGAGCAACTTCCAACAAGGCTAGCATCCTCGCAAAATAGGATTCTTACGCCTACATATATACCAATACAACTTAGCAAACACGCTTTAAAATATTCGATATTCACATCAGTTTCAAATCATTCATTCATTTCATATAAGCATACACTATCCATATATGTTATGAGTTCTATCATACACATACATACACTCAGACATATATACAATCATTGATCAACCAACCATGAAGCATATATAACAACCAATACATGACAAAACATATGATCAAATAACAGACATATATGGTTGGCTTACACATACGATTCTCGTAAGGGACTCATTACCTATTTTAGAATATGTATGCGATGAATTATGTCCGAAAAAATTCCTAACCAGCTCGACTACTACACCACAAATCACTCAATCAAACATACACACATATCATAGAACATAAACTCATTACACAACTTCTCATTCACAAGAACATCCATGACAACACTCTAACTTATCATTCAAACACTTACATATATATATATGTTCAAACATACGAATATACATATTATTACGAATGCAAATGCCATAACTTTAACAATCCCTATATCTTTCATTTATCAATCAAACATACTTAGTTTCTTATTTCTATCCGGAAACCTTTCATACAAAACTTATTAATTACAAATATTCATTCAAAAATGTTTGGCTTATACTCATTCCTTATCATGCTTAACCACATCAATCTTTATACAAATAAATCGCATATATAAACAATAGCAACTTATTCATATACATTATTCATACATAAGCTAATATCAAATCAGAAATCATGGTTTGCCCCAATTGCTGATTCCATATAACAAACCTATATATATCTTAACATTAAACGCATATATAAATATCTGTTCATATACTTATACATTTACTTATTCATTTACTTACACGTAATCGTATCATTACAGGTTTATACCCTTACGTACATCTATACATATATATAGACATTATGCTCATCAATATTTCACTTCACATCAAAGCATTAATAAAAATTCATACTTATGGCGGTCAATAAACTTAACTATATGTAATCTCGTATCCCGTACTCAAAATTACCTCTTAACTGTTCTCTTTTATCCTAACACGTTAATCATATATATATATATATATATATATATTTAAAACACAAATTCACCAATTCAAGTTCTCGTCGCATGGGTTACTTACCTAGCTTCGTGAGCACTCCAGGTTCTAGTCACATTTGTCAAAACAAATGGTGAAATACCATCAGAATCACGACTTACAGAGTTCTTGATTAAATTATAATAAATTCCTGGATCTTTCCAGAACAACCAAATCAAATCTGATTTCAATGATTTAAGTTTCAGTAATCTTAAAACAACATTATAAACTAACATAAGACATCAGTTAACTTAAATTCTTGGTTTATGCATTTTTTTGGAAATCTTCTGATAAGGTTTCCGTAAACATTACGGAAGGGTTCTAAACCTATCCGAATTTATCCAAACATGTTCGTAATATCAAATATTGTTGGGATGTATGCCCTAGAGCTACATGTAATGTAAACGGCTTTATGTGTTTTGAAATAGAATGATGCATTATTCATTTATCAAAGTGTTTGTTTAATTTTCGCATATTATAAATTATATTGAATACTCTAGATTACTTATGTGCCTTCAGAATTAGTGTATGAGTGTCATACATAAGAGGATTTAAGTCTGAAGTTAGTAATCTTAAATAGTCCATAGAGAGCAAATAAATCGGGTACTTTGTTTGTGGTTTATCTATAGCTGCGGTCCATTCTATATTTGTATGACAATCTTGATCCGGGATCATCCATATAGAGACATGAGAATGGAGGCACCTTGTATGATGTGATCATATAGGACTGGACCCAGAAAGAAATGAAATTCTTATATATGGATTGATCTTAATCCTGGGTGTACTATGAAAACATGGTAGGTTATATCCTTTGATTTACAAAGGTGAGGTTGGTGTAGCAGTCCCGACCAATAGCTACGTACTTTGGGGCATAATATGTGGTATAGCTAGGAACATTTTACATAGATATGGAGTTCACTGCTTCTTATGAGAAGTAGAGGAGCATCTTTCTTAAGGGTTGATTTGGTACTTGAACAGTTAGAGTGCTCAAGTCTTTCTATTACGAATAGAAAGATTAAAATTCATAATGGTTATGAATAAATCATTCATTAGAGAATCAATGGTACTTAAGGTAAAAATAATTAGAGGTGTATAACGGACATTATGACCCCGGCTGTAATTATGAGATACTAATGAAGGGTTAATCTATATGTAGTGACTATATCGATGGACACCGACTTGGTTCGGCTTAATATATCATATGCGGTAACGAGAGTGCAACTTCGGGTTTTTAGTGGAATAATCCGGAGTTAACAATTCAGAATATTTAATTAAGAGCTTAATTAATATTTCAAGATTATTGGATCTCGGAACCGTAGGTCCATTTGGTCCCCGTGCTAGCTCGATTTACTATAGCAGATTCAGTATAATTAGATAGTCCAATTATATACTCACAAAGGTATAAATATTATTACTATGATTAATAATATTATTTTGTCACACTTGAAACCATATATTAAAAGTTAATATTTGGTTTGTTAAATATATGATATTAAAACACATGTTATTTAATTATATTAGATATAAATAAATGAAAGGCTAAAGTTGTAATTTCCAATTATGGGTTTTGGAAACCCTTGATTAATTTTGGAAGTTACAATTTTATAATGGCATTAATCTCTTTGTTTTTGTAACATCTTTGGCTTTATGGAAAGTCAATTTTGTTGTTATAAAAACTAATGAGAAAAATAAAAATAATCCTTATTTGATAAGGCTTGGTCGAATTCTTGGATGTAGGAAGTGGTAGGGTTTTGTTTTATTTTGTAAAATTAAACCCTAACCATAAAAAGGAAAATATGATTTTTCTTTTTATAAACCTCTCATTCTAACCCTAGCCATCATCTTCTTCTTCTCCAAATCCTCTCAAGTTGTTGAGAAAATGAAAAGAAGAACAAAAGATAAATAAAATAAAAATAACAAAAGTTATTATGTGACTTAAATATCTAAAACGTTTAGGGATTATTTTGTGAGTTTTTCCCACACAAGTTTCCGTTGGAAACGAGACATAGCTCGTAAGACTTGTGGTGTCGAACATATTCATATTCATCTCTTTCTTGTTTTTTCACGGTAGTGAGGCATTGTTTTGCTCACTGCCACCTCTTTACTTAGTGAAACAGAACTCGTTTTGGTTTCGATTTAATCCAATTTTTTGGGGAATATTTTGTAGTGTTCTGGGGCTATGTTGGGGCTATTTTCAAGTGAAAAATCAAAACCAAAACACAACCACTATCCGCGATTTTTAGTGGCTGTTTCGGCAGTGCACTGTGAGTGTATCGAGTACAAAACAGTCTAGTTTTTATCCGCCTGTTCGGGGACTGTTTCAGGGATGGAATTTTATCTAAAACTAAAGCAAAATTTCAGTGGGTGTGGCAATAGCATTCGAAAATTAAAGAAGAAGGGCATAAAAAAATTTCAAGTCTGATCCGTGTGCCTAAACTGTTTCTGCTGCACAAGGAAAGCGTTTCCTACGATTGGCATCGAGAGCAAGGTTGAAAAGTGCTCTTAACCCTTCTCTTTTTCATTTAAGGTTACTGTTTTTAATATGTTTATAGGACACAGAAATCGGTGACGCTCGCGGCCCGGTCGGGAGTATGGAGTAGCCCGCGGGGGACTAAACGGGAGAATAAAGGAGTCGCCACCCAGCGTGAACTGGGAAATGATTTAAGGTCGCACTCACCCCTTGCAAGGAAATACCTCAAACCGTTGGGTTCGGAATGGTCCCTTACTTATGCCTCTTGTAATGAACGAATTTAAGTGATAATATAACCAAGTCTACGCAACATACATACGCAAGAATAACCTACATCTAAGTTTGCATACAACCTATATCTAAGTTCGCGTACAACCTATATCTAAGTTTGCATGCATAAAAGTAAATCGACACAATGGTAAGCATACAATTTCATGAACATATTAAATAAATAAATGCAGAAAGATAAATAAACAATAACGGTAAAAGCATAAATATTAAAGAGAGATAACTAAGCATATGATGGGGAAAGGAATAACTAAGGAGACAAACATGCATAAAACATTATGAAGGAATATGTCCAGTGCGTGCGCGTTCGTGTAGCGTTCGTAAACGCGTTCGAACGGTAAACAGAATGCACGCGTTCGAGTAGCGTTTGATAACACGTTCAAACGGGCTGAGGCAGAATGCATACATTCGTGTGGCGTTTGATAACGCGTTCGAACAGGATCACAAAAATGACATCTATTATCACATAAACACATGCACGAGTGTTTTTCCCAAGCGGTACGTGGAGTTGTATCCCAAGTACAGATCCCAGGATAGTGTGCAAGCATTTGTGGAGGCCCAGGATAAAACCAATCAAAAGATCGAGTCATTGATAGCTCAGGTAGCTGAAGACCATAAGGAGATTAAGAGTCAGATTTCTAAGTTAATTAATGCCGTGAGTCTGCAAGAAAAAGGAAAATTATCATCTCAAGCTCAACCTAATCCACAAAAGCAACAAATATCACAGGCTAATCATGATTAGCCGATATAAAAGATGTTAATGCCATAATCACTAGGAGTGGTAACGAGGTAGGAGTGTAGAACATGCCCAACACTATAGGTGACCCTAAGGATAATAGTGCTAACACATCTCATGAAGAACAAGTACCACATTTCCTAGTTAGGGTACCATTTCCTCAAGCACTTAACATTTTTCATGTTGAAAAACAACCACAGGGTGATGATGAGTGTCATTACTCCTATATACTAGAAATAGTCTTACCAGAAACAGCTTCTCTACAACCTGAATCAAATCCTCCTGAACTGAAACTGGTCCCAAAGAATCGAAAAAGGAGGAAAATGAGAGTTCATTGCTCAATTAAAAATGATACCTAGGAGATTAAAAAGGGGATTGAACCAACTTGTCCTATGTGCAGTCCCAATTTTCAGCCACAGACACTGGAGGATCAATGGATACACTGCCACAGCTAGACATAAATTCCCTCACATGCCTTCATCAGTATGCTAGATGGAAGCCACCATGAACAACTTAAGTGGTTATGTCTGGCTGAAGACGTTAAACTTAGCGCTAGTAGGGAGGCAACCTTTGCACCTGCATTTATTTACTTGTTTATTTTATTTACCTTAGTTTTATTTTATTGTGTGCTAATTGCATGTTTTATTTTTATTGTTTGCATAAGAGTTTATGCAGGTTTTAGCACAACATACACAGCCACACAGCCAAAGTCTCACCAGCAGGAACCTGATCAACTACGCGCCTGGTAGTGTTGTTCCTTAATTTTTTTCTTTATATTTATCTTACATTGAGGGCAATGTAAGTTTTAAGTGTAGGGGTGTATGCATGCGCATGAAAAACTGTCATATATTAAAAAAAAATATTTTGTTTTGTTTATTTTTAGTCCTTAATATTTAAGCATAAGTCCTATGATGATATTACTTGTTTTAGGGTGAAATTTTAGAAAAGATAAGTTCCTGATGAACTTTTATCTGATGTTTTGAATAGTTTATTTAGGTTAGACTCGTAAGCACTTAATTAGGGGTTTTTAGCAGTGAAAGCCTGAGTAGTTAGCAAGGTGACTAGTTGAAGAAATTGCATATCGATAAATGACTGTTTGCTTAGATGTCTATCTTGATTTGCTTGTGTTATGATGTGTGGTATGGTTAAAATAAAAGAAAAAGTCTCGAAAGAAATAAATTAAACCACCTATAACCGACAAGCGTGAGGCTACCCATGGGCGAGTATTAAGACCACCATGAGGAGAAATGCTACCTTAAATGCTAGGTGTGTTGCAAAAAAAAAAGGAAAAAATTCAAAAAGAAAAGCAAAAAGAGACAAGAAAAGAAAAATCATACCATATTGAGCACATAAAATAAATTACAGAGCTTAATTGAGATATCTAGGTGGGTTTTAACCCATCGATCCCAATTTTTAAACAAAATCATTGAGTTAGCTTACCTAGGAATCAAGCTGTGAATGAACCTTCACACACACACTCTGAGTCTGGCTTAGATGATTTATTCAAAGACTTGGATTTGAGTTACATTGAGTACTTTGAAGGTTCTCTGGTTTCATTACTAGCCATTCTTTGAGGACAATAATATGTATAGCTATTTGGACTAGTTATTTTGTTATTTTTAGTTTGCATGTTTCCATGTGTTTTGCATGACGTTTGTGGGTATCGTCACTGTAAGCCCTCATGAGACTATAACTCATCCACTAGGGACACTTAGGGGTTTAAGGCTTGCTGCATACGCTAAATGCAATCGTGATCCCTACGAAAGTGGCTTAGATAGTTTTTATTTATTTATTTTAATTCTTATTTTATTTTTACACTTGAATTGCTATGGACTAGAAATAAGCTGGTTGGGTGTTGTGATAAGTGCATGAAAGTGTACTTTGAACATCGCTAAGTCGGCTTAATTGTCATATGTTCAATCTTAATTAGAGTTTATTTTGTGCTTTGTTATTAGGAGCAATGGAATATGAAGTTTGGAGAAATTACACATGTATCGGGACCTTACGGACGCATCAGAAGCCCACGGGAAGAGCCGAATCACAAAATCGGAGAAACCAAAAAACTGGCCGAGCGTCATGACAGGTAAAAGTCCACTCATCGCGACAAGGATGCGTATTCCAGGGTTTAGCGTTTTGTGCATTTTTTATGCAAATCAGGCCGCTGGGACTTCTCTATATAAACCCAACTTCGTCCAAAACCCTAGAAAGGGATAAAAGAGGAGAAAAATAAGAGAAAAACACATCAAAGAGCCACAAACACAAAATCAAGGGAGGAGAACGAAGAACTTCAAGGAAATCATGACGTCTTTCCGATCTACTTAGGTTGTATCTCTTTCTTCCATGGAGAGCTAATCTCCTAGGCAAAGCTAAGGATGAACTTCTGTATTTAAACTTCTTATATTCATGTTGTTGATTCGTGAATGAATTTTAAACGTTTAATAAAATTGATGGTTGTTGTTCTTTATTATCTTTCGCTTTATAATCCATAAACTGTTTTGTCAAATCCCATATAAATCCAGTCATGCTTCTTCTATATGTGATTTATGAAACTGGTTGTGACTGGTAAAGTTGTTTTATGGGTTGGTCTTCTGCTGCAGTATTGCCTAAGGGTATATTATCGACATTGAATAGCTCGTAATGATAACTTTTGTGTGCTGTTAACATAGAGAAAATATCATTGATTACCTTAGAATTTATATGAGTAAATTGAATATCTTCCAATTGTTGGTTTGGGATGTGAAACCTTCAATTGCGTAATAAAAAGAATCAATAATTGAATATATGAGTTTGATACAAGAAGATTCCCGATGCTTTGCTACTTTTCTCTCTACTTATATCTTTAAGTATTTTCTGTAGTTTTATCTTTCATTATCAATTTAATCATTATCTTTATATTAAGTTATTTCTAACATTTTGTTTGAGTAAATTAGTTCCTATAACCATCTCCCTGAGGAATCGACACCCCACCTATACTGCGATAACCACAAGTTATTATTGGGCGTAATCAGGATCCTATTTTGAACCTTGGTATTATACTGACATCAGTAAGGGACCATTTCAAACCCAAATGGATTTAAGGTCGGACCTTACAAGGGGTGTAATGCGCCCTTAAATCATTCCTAGTGTCTCATACTGGGTTGCCACTCCATTATCCTCAGTTAGTTCTCCCGTGGGACTATCCGTACTCTCTACGAGCTGCGAGCTCAATAGTATCGTGGTCGCCGATGTCATAGGCATAGCGAAAAATCCTGCTTCGCTCATACGCGGCCTTACAAATAGAAAGACAGTTCCAACTCCAATTGAGTATATACTAGAAAAAGCACATTTCCGCCTTCCTACGAACGCTTCTCTCTTTAATCAAAATACGTGTAGCCTTTGCTTTCTCTTGTTTTTATCAGTACAGTCAACAATAAATAATCAGTTATTTCAAGAACCTTATCAGGGTGGGGTGAGCCTCTAGCCCACCTGAAGATACACCTATGATTGTCACTCCTCTCGATGATCCTACTCTCTACAAACTATTGGTTGGAAATTTAATTTACCTCATAGTCACTCGACCTGACATTGCTTATTAGTTCATATAGTTAGTTAGTTCTTGGCCACCCCTCATTCTACTCATTATGCTATTATAGTTCGCATCCTTCACTACGTAAAAGGCGCTCTCTTTCATGGTCTTCACTTCTTTGCGCACTCTTCACTTGATCTCTGTGCATATTCATATGCTAATTGTGTAGGAGACTCTACTGATCATTGATCAACTACAAATTATTATTTATTCCTTGGTGACTCACTTATATCATGGCGTAGTAAGAAACAATTATAGATAACCCGCTCTAATACTGAGGTTAAATATAGAGCTCTTGTCGCTATTACGGCTGAACTTCTATGGCTACTTGGCTTCTAGATTATATGGTATGCCTCAACCATCTTTTATTACTCTTTGTTGTGACAATCAAAGTGCTATTCAAAATATGCATAATGATGTTTTTCATGAACACACTAAATACATTGCGATTGATTGTCATTTCATTCATTAAAACTTTTCTTACGGCACTATTCATTTCGTGTATCTTCAATCCACTGATCAACTAGCTGATGTCTTCACCAAGTCTTTGATTCCATGCTGCTACACAACCGCCCTCATTTTCAAACTCAACCTGCTTTCACCACCACCACCACCACCTTGAATTTGATGGGGGAATATAAAGATATTACAATTAATATGATTGATTGTGATATCTTTATAATTTATATATCGATTGCAAATTGATTTATTATATTATTTCATACGGGAATATTCCCGATATATTCAGTTTTATAATGTCTATATAATACAATATGTATATTACATAAAAATAAGAAATTCGTATAATTTTTCATTAACTATTTATTTATTTATTTTTTTTGTTTCTCACATAGTGCAATCATATTTTATTTATTTTTATTTATACCTGCATTACATACCATGACATTACATCTAGATTGTGTTTTAAGCATTTTGGAACTCTAGTATCTTGTCTTGTCCATGTTCTATTTGTTAACTATGATGATGATGTTGTGAGGGAGAGAAGATTGCTTATGATGATGTTCTTATAGCATAGTTTTCTGTGCGCAATAGTTTGTTTTTGTTTATTCCTCGCCATTTCATCCCAAAAAGTAAAAGTCGCATTTGATTGATTACTTCGGCGTAGTTTGTAGCATGTTTACATTTTGTTTATTCCTTGCCATTTCATCCCAAAAAGTAAAAGTCGCATTTGATTGATTACTTCGGCGTAGTTTGTAGCATGTTTACATTTTGTTTATTTCTTTGTCTTATCACGGAATGTTAAAAAGAGAGTTTGTTGGGTTTTAATTCAAAACTTATCTAATCAAGTTGTAACTGATTACGAGGATTTTCGTTATGTTTGGACAAACTTCCGTAGGTGAACAATATTAGTACTATTAGAATTCTGCTTGCTTGTTTGAAGCTACGCAACCTGATCTTCTATTAGTCTTAGATTTACAATCAAAACTTTAAAACGAGAAATCTAACCGTACCGTACCAACTACCAAATATAAAAATCATATGATACCGCAGAACCCCGGCGGTTGGCGATGCATGCATTCATTAAAGAAGGTCCCACTTCAAAGTTGGGTACTCACTGTAGCTTGTCCCCTCGCTTCTTCATTTCCATCGTATATTTCTGGCTACAAGTCATACATATCAAAATCACTACTCAGATTGGAGTAAACTGGTGGTTAGAATCAGTCTAAACTTGCACGCTCAATAATTCCCTTTACCCAAACACACCACCCAGCTGCCAATTCTAAGACGAATTAAGATCACAGTTTAAATTGAACACTAAATTAATAATAATAAGATAATTGAGATTTATATAAAATTTACAATAGACGGCTGACATTGAATCCTAATCCTTCTAGAACAAGGTCAATTCATTATTAATTTAATAGCCAGGGACGGTTTCCATAATACTGGGATTTGACAGTTAATTAATTACATGCATCATTTCTTTATGTTATTTTAACAGAAATTGTAAGTCCAATATATTCGTCGTGGACAAGCCACTCTTATGCATGTGTTAGCTACATTTATAACACAGCTTGAGATTCTAAACCGCAAACGGTATTAGGGTTTGTTTGGTATTTCTATTGAGGTTGCGCAAATGCGGTTCGGACGAAATCATAATTTTAAAAATTTTAAAGTTATCGAATAAATTATTCGATATCATATATTTATAATTTATTCATATTTCACCTAAAAATATTATTCGATATCATATAACGAGATATTAATTATGAAACCACCGTGAAATTTTTACAAAAATAATTCCCCGTAAAATGACATAAAAGGCGTTTTCAGCTGAACGGACCAACCGAAACAACACGGGACTACCCAAGTCAGCCCCGATAATATTCAGTCAGTTCATGGGCTGTCCAAACAGTGACGAATTCACTGTTCGGACAGCTTGTACCCGGTTAGCCCGAATTTCACCCGATTACGTCGTTTTTCGCTGTTTTTGTTTATTTTCACTCTGAAATAATTTCCGAAAATTATCCTAACTCCCAATACACATCCAACACAATCAAATGGCATATTTTCATCACAAATTTTCTAGGTCTAAAAACAGTGAGTAAAATTATCATTTTTCATGCTTTAAATTCAATTTTCTCAAGACTGATCAAATTAATCTTATACCAAATCAAAGTCACTTCCAATTAAGAACTCTATAATAATTCTAGGCATAACAAGAGTGCTTATTACACTCTTGAATGACAACCTAGTTGTCTAATAATAAATTGAACACAAATTACACTAATTTAGTTAAAGTATATCTACACATGCTCAAAGTTTCTCAATCTATCAACCAAATCAAAAAGTCCCAAAAATAGAGTGTAAAAGAATCTCTACATCTCATGCTTTCAACAAGAACAAAAGAAATAACTTTCTAAAACAAAGAAGATAAAAAAAAAATAACTTTAATCTACTAAGTCTTCTTCCAAAACTTGTTCTTGCTCATTCTTTTTTCTTTACTCTCTATGGTGTAATTTTGAAGGTTGAAGGATGCAATGGTTTTTGGCCATCACTTACCGAGAAAGAGAGGAAAACAACTTTTTTCTTTTCTAAAATGGCCAAAAACGTAGCCTGTCTTTTCATCCCAAGCTTATTAAATAAGCTTCACACAAGAAAAAGACTAATATAACCAATGGTCCAAGAAGCTAAGGAGGATAAAATTATATTTTAACTTATAAAGCTTATCTACTAAGCCAAAAGTCAAAATATAATAATTGGGTTCAAGGGTAAAATGGTTATTTGCCAAACAAATGTTACTTTTCCATAAGTCATGATATTGTGACACTCCTCTAATTTAATATTAATTTAATCAAATTAAATATATTAAATATTTGGACAAAAATTAATTATATATATCATATATATAATTAATTAATTAACAAATATCCACCAAATAATTTATATTATATTATATCAAATATAATGTCTAAATAAATTATTTGGACACTTGTCATATAAATCACATATGTAAAGTGACTAAAATATCATTTGCATGTGTATTTTCGTTCACGGACTAAACGATTCGAATTAACTAATTTAATCCGATAAAAATATAATGAATAATTACTATTATTCATAACGCGTTGTTCAAGTGTTCAACGAGTACACTTCATATTCAGTGACTCTCTAAGTTCAGATTTATTCATCACAGAATCCAATTCCGTGTCCATAATTCACTCACTCATAAATTATGACGATCATGGATAATATCGCTAAACTATACAAGTTGAGATCATCGCATACATATAATCCCTCCATCACAGGCTATCCATATTATATCAGGGATATAGAAGGGAACGTCAAATCCCTAGGTATAATATAATCGATTTACTAATATATGATCTATAAATAACACTAGAAATTCATTTCCGCAGTGTACCACGACCATGAATTTAACAGATCGCAAACATGTGCAGGATACATATGTCTTGTACACTGGAGTAACAGATTCTATTTTAATACACACCGGATATCATGAGCATCAATCCACACCCAACGAACAGGCGGAGGTCTGACCTAAATAGATCGTTGATGTGACTGTCATCCAAATGTGGAGGGTAACTGATGGAACCCCCAAATCCACACACCAAGAATATAACTAAATTATTTTTTAATTAATAAAAGAAACGAAAATAACAATATAGTTGAAGGTGAATTGATTCACCAGCCCTTGCTCAACATTAAGGTGTTGGAAACCTCCCTAGGGTTTTTTCCTCCAATTCCTAAATTTAACAACAATAATAGCATAACCCCAAATGAAACAAAACAACCTAATTTATATCTAAACCCTAAATAACTAAAATGACCCATCTACCCTTTCTTATTTCCTATTTTACCTCTTGGGTCCTAACATTACTCCCCCCTTTGAAAAACACGTTGTCCTCAACGTAGGAGTGCGGATATGACGATCGCACCAAAAGATATCCCAGGATTGAACGACATTGTCCTGATGAAGTCTCACGCTTCCTCCAGATAACCAATAAATTCAGCTAATTGATAAGAGTGCCGAATAATCCCTTGCAGAACCGATCTGAAAACAACAGATCCACCAACAAAACCTAAAAAATACGCAAATGGCACCTCCAATTTATTCGCTTGAGGAATAACAAACGGTTCTGGTTCATTATCTTTCTCCACTAATTCCACAAGTCGCAATGGTTCCTCCTCTTTAGCATGCTCTTGTTTCTTTAAGAACTCAATAGTCTTAGGAGCATGGTCTTCATCCTTAACGTCTATAGACTCCACTACATCGAGTTCTTCACTCTTCATCCCATTACATTCGACTTTATTACTTGCTTCACTCTCATCCATGAGGACAGGATCCCCGACCTCAACATATTCAACCGTCTTAGTTTGACATACATGCTTCGGATGAAATCTATCATCACATCGAAAACAAAGGCCTTTATCCCTCCGAAACTGAAAAATCAACCACATAAAGTTGCTTGAATTTTCCCGGTCGACCGTTTGGAAGGTTCTCATTTTTTTTTCCATTGCTCTCCACAAGCGGTGTCAGGCCAGTACTTGCCTCTTGAAGTGAGGTGGTGCATCAGTGTGAATCTCAAAATTGGTATTTGATCCTTTTATCATCTTATGCATCTTCTCCAACATTGAGTCAAGCTTTTTCTAAGGATCTTCCTCAACACTATCCAATCCTCTAACATTTGACTGGTATGCGAAACCATTACCGATTGGGGATCTTCCGGTCTTGCGTGAAATTATCAATCTCTATTTTCTGAATTCCGCCAATCTGACCAATTCTGCTAGTTTCTTTATCGCCTTTAGAGCTATTTTTTTGACCCCATCAAGATCAATCACCTTCAAGTGCTTTAAGCCATCTCGAACCTCCGATTGCAGCTCATATTGTAATCTATTGATGAAGATGCCCGGTAAATGGTACTCGGATGTGTAAGACACTGATCCCACACACAATCGAACCTGTTAATATAATCACATAGAGAATTATCTTGTCGTAGGTTACCCAATTCGTACGAACTTCCAATACACCTCATTTTTTTTGTCAGTTTCTTCTTCTTCTTTCTTTTTTTTTTCTTTTTCCCTGCAAAATAGTAGCTTGAAACCAAGTAGAAAATAGCACCAGGGGCTAAAATAAAAGAAATTGAAACTTTCAGGGCCAAATTATAAAAATCAGAAACCTTAGGGGTGAAAATATAAATAACCTGCCGGTGGTCGAAAATGCAAAGGGGTGGTCAGATTTGAAAGAGTAGAACGTGATGAGTACGTTGGTGGTGGCGGTGACGTAAGAAGCTCGCTATAGGCAGTTGGTTGCTGTTTTCCAGAATTTTTCGGTGATTTTTAGCTTCGAGGGTGGTCTGGTTTTGGTCGTCGGCGTGAAGGGGATGTTTTGGTGTGCTTGGTGGACGGAGGACAGTTGTTGAGAGGCGTCATTGAGCGTGAAACGCACAGCTATCGCGATGGCTGCTGCAGGTGATTGGATGTCATCGGCGATGGCTAGGGTTTGGTCGGCGGCGAATTCTAATTGTAATGGTGGTCTTCATTGATACTGATGATGGACAACGGCGGTGAGTGAGTCATGGTGGCATGTGTGGCTGTTCTGGTTTGATTTGGAGTTGTCAGCGGTAGTGATGTGTTCGTCGGCGTCGTCTGAGGTGGTTGGTGGTCTCGGCTGTCGACGATGGATGCTGGGGTGGTGGTGGGGGGTGGCGGCAGTTAGGGTTTGGGTTTTATGATTTCTGTTTGACTGATTTCTGCTTTGATTTTCTTTTTCGGCTCTCAACTAACAACAATCCTCAAAGATCCAATGAACTACAACTCTGATACCAATTTGATGGAACCCCCAAATGTTTGGACCCAAACACCCAAAAAACAGAAGCTTAATTGTATTTTAATTAATAAAAGAAACGGAAATAACAAGATAGTTGAAGGTGAATGGATTCACCAGCCCTTACTCAACATTAAGGTATTGGCAACCTCCTAGGGTTTTCCCCTCCAATTCTCAAATTCAACAACAATAATAGCATAACCCCAATGAAACAAAACAATCTAATTTATATCTAAACCCTAAATAACTAAATGACCCATCTACCATTTCTTATTTCCTATTTTGCCCCTTGGGTACTAACAATAACTCATATATCCACTTTGATATCTCAAGTCTAATGACTACTATGCTACTCGACTCGAGAAAATTCCTATTGACGTTAGTGTACCATCTATTATGAAATCTTCAGTGAGTCGTTCAGTGTTTATCGAATAAACACCTACATGTCTATACGAATCTCTAAAGACTCAAGTTTCATTGGGATAAACCATCGGATAATGTCTGGATATAAGACATGTACTAGTCTCAGCTGATTTTACTAACTGACTCGTGTCAGTAAATCTTGACCAGGAACTATATTTGAGAATATACAACTTATAGTGACGCTTCCCAATGTCAATTACAACTTACATTGTAACTGTGCCCTACGTTGTAAATCTTCGGGTCCTTGTCTAATATATATATATATATATATTTCACTAAATCGGATTTAGTTTCAATCTAATCAAATTAGATCGAATATATATAAAAGACAAGATGTGCTACCATAAATACGTAATATTATGGAAAAAAATAATTGTTTGTATTTATGAATCGGACATATATACGATCCGGATTGACGCTCCGAACATCAACCCTAGCAATTTCTATATATCAACTACGTTGTGGAAATTAAGTTGGTGAAGTATTTGATAAACGCACTGCTAAATTAACCAGTTACACTACCACTCTACTGCGGCTATAGCTTAAAAACCACCGCACTTTAATACGAAGCAAAGCCTTAGTTTAGTCAACATAAATTTTTCTTTTATCCTGTTATATATAGCACACTTAGGTAAGGCAGAAACCTCTAAAGTCATACTTAATGCAAAATGCTTCTAATATAAGCAAAATCTAAGGAAGAGTATGTTTTTAAGGTTTGAATTCATGATCAAGAGGATAGTAAGTTAATATTTTATTATTGAACTAGACATAAGCAAGAGGATAATACGGACACGCTTCATATGCATTACCAAAAAAATAAAGTCAAATACAGTGCTTTTGCTGAATCCAGCCAAGAAGGTGATGTTCCATATGATATAAAATTTAATTAAAACTTCCCAAACATGGTTTTATTATCTTGTTTAATTGTTGGGCTACACAACTGGGGTTAGCCCTCCTCTTTTTTAGTTATATCCTTTTATATCTAAAGAGTCTAAACACTCTCTATAAACACTGCATTTTTGCATAAAACCCAATGATGAGCCTCATATGAAGGCACTACCCGATAAGTTACGGTAGTCGCGGTAAACGGACGTTGGAAATGAAAAATTCAAAAATAAATACCTTGCCAAAATTATTCCCATTTTTTAGCATCGGGTTCGCTTGATTGATCCCTGTTTTAATATTTTAGCCTCGGCCTAAAACCCTCGCAACCCATCCAAAGCCCATTTTGCCCAAAGCCCAAACAAAAAATAATTAAATCATATTTAACACATGTCACAAATTAAATTAAATCCAATTAAATTAAATCAAATCTAATTAAAATCAAAACAAATCACATTCCTAAATTAAATAAATCTCATTCCTAAATTAAATAAATCACCTACCAATTTAAAGATATTCCCCACTAAAATTAAACAAATTTATTTCCCTTAATAATTTAATTAAATACACCCCATATTTATTTGATTTGTTTCCCTTTTTGAGACATGCACACACTAGGAAACCCGAGCATGCACCATTATAAAAAGAGACGAAAATCAAACCCTAAGCCCCTGGCAGCTCTCGGCAATTGGGAGTCTCGATCCTCTCGGCAAACCTTCACCTTGTTCTCTATTTAACAAAACACAAAGGCTTCGGCCCTCTCTTTCTACAACACAAGGCACACGTTAAAACCCTCGGCTTTTTCTCTCTTTAAACACACGGACACTCCCCTCACCAACTCATCAACCCACGCCATCAACAAAATTGGGCCACGGCATCAACAAAGCAGCTCTCTCCATCCTTCTCTTCTCACGCCACAAACACACTGCCACAAAGACCCCTCTCGGCAATCACAAGGCCCTCTCCCTTCTCACTCCTCTCGGCCAACTCAAAAATAACAAATAAAACCCTAATACATGCAGACGCCCCTCATCAAAATAACCCTTCACGCTTAGACCAGAAACGAACAAAATAAACTCTAGATTCACTCACACTGACCGACTCAGAAAATGCCAGCAAAAAGCCCTCCACTTGAACATACAATAAAACAAGAACCCTTAGCTTCACCACTCACAACAGCAGCCCCTCTACCCAACAACAGAATCCACTTCTCGCCTCTCACCAACTGGCCGACTGAACACAGCCCACATCACACCACTTTTAAACTCAAACACAAAGTCACCTTGCCCGCAACTCCTCACAAACGCACCTTGCAGACCACACATCACCCCACTGAAACTGCCCACAAACCCTCAACAATAACAGCCCCAAACCGTACCAAAATAACAGTCCAAAATAGTCCCAAGAATACTCTAAAACCGTGACCCAATATCACCCAAAAACAGTAGCCAAATCGACCTCAGAACAGCAGCAAAACAGTACGAAAATAGTGAAGAAAAACAGCGGCAAGCCAAAAAAATAACGAAACGTTAACCCTTCCGGCGACGTCTCAACGCACTACCGAGAAGCGACTTAAAAGATAAAACCTGAGGGCACCCTTTGTTATATTTTATTTTTTCGTCCTGGAAACGGCATGCTTGGTTGGACGTGAAATACGTCCAACCGGGCATGCACAGTCCTATATTAAAAACTGCCAAACTATTGGTCACATCTCTTTACTATTCCTCATTTATTTTTCAGTCATTTATCTTCCTTTAATATTTCGCACTTAGCTTACTATTTATCGTTTTGGTTATTTTTTGTTATTTCATCATATGCATTATTATATTTCACGTCTATTTTTATTTGCATTGTGTTAATAATTGTGTGCTATCTCTTGCGGTATATCGGATGGAAACCCAGACGTAAATTCCGTAGCCGAATCCGAATGAACGATAGTGCGGTCTGTACTTGGGATACAACTCCACGTACCGCTTGAGAAACTTTCAAGCACGTGTTTCATTTTGTGATTTAAATCTATGTTTATTGTTCCGTTATTTATTTTTTATGCATTGTTTCTTTGTTTATGCATTGTAATCTTGATGTGCATGGGCTAATCATGTGGGGTAAAGGTCCTCTATTCGAGGAAAATGCCTAAAGGTTACATTTACCACGATGTTTTGCCGCGCCGGACGAAGTACGTTGATTGAACGTGAGATATGTTCAATCAGGCATACGAGGTCCCATATTATTTATTTGATTATTCATGTACTGTTGCTTGATGCGCATGTGCTAATCATGTGGGGTAAAGGTCCTCTATTCGAGGGAAATGCCTAATGGCTACCTTTACCATGACGTTTTGCCTCGCCGGATGAAGTACGTTTGATTGAACGTGAGATATGTTCAGTCAGGCATACGAGGTCCTATATTATTTATTTGATTATTCATGCATTGTAATCTAGTGCGCATAGGCTAATTACGTTGGTTTAAAGGTCATCCATTTGAGGGAAATGCCTAAAGGTTACATTTACCACAATATTTTGCTACGCCTTTTATTATTCAATTATTTACCTTCCGCATGTTATTGCTTTGTTTACTCTTGTATCGTCATCTAGTGTGCATGGGCTAATCAGGTGGGGTAAAGGTCATCTATTCGAGGAAAATGCCTAAAGGTTACCTTTACCACGATGTTTTGCCGCGCCGGACGAAATACGTTTGATTGAACATGAGATACGTTCAATCGGGCATACGAGGTCCTATATAGATGTTGGCCGTGCTCGCATCTATTTCATCATCATGTTACTTACATTTTGCATACTATTGACTTCGCTATTCATCTTTGTTTTTTTTGTTGTTGTTTTGCATCTTTTCATCACATGTCATGCATGTTTACTCCTTTGGTCATTTCCTTTGCATTATGTACCTAATTATGAGTGCTTTTTTCTATTATTAATGATTTTACAGTTATCATTTATTGCACCGACTGCACTTATTTGTTTAATATGCCATGAAATTATGCCTTTGTCTCCCCCTTTTTTATTCTATTTACGTTTATTGGTGTGCAATCTTGTGTGCTGATTACATTCTCTTGCATGTGTTGCATAAGACTTGGTTATATTATTGCATTAATCACTTTATTTCAATTGGCATAAGTAAGGGATCGTTCCGAACCCAACGGTTTGAGGTCTTCCCTTGCGATGTGTGAGTGCCGCCTTAAATCATTTCCCAGTTCACACTGGGTGGCGACTCCATTTTATTTCTCCGGTTTAGTCCCCCGCGGGCTACTCCGTACTCCTGACCGGGCCGCGAGCCCCGGGCAGCGTCGCACACCTCTGTACCTCGTCTACACTCCCAAACAAATTTATAGATTGGAAAATCATTTAAATATGATTATAAACACTCCCAAACAAACTCTAACTATTTCATTTGAAGTACATTATTTGATTATATCTTCTTAACTAGGTTAAAGTTTATGAGATAATTAATGCTGCTTCTCACCACAGCTGTACATAATCAGAAATATGATTTATTAAAAATATTATTAAAAATTAAAATAACTTCACCTTTTCTTGTTCCTTTTCTCTTCTTCCTCAAGAAGTTCGTCTAGCAACTTATCATCCAAGTACTCAAACTCAATAACTTGCTTTCCATGCTCACTTCCTCCACTCTCCTCAGCATTCTCCGCAGGCATTGATGATGAAGAAGAAGATGAACCCAATGAAGAAGAAGCCAAATATGCACCAGAGCCCTCATTTCCCATAGGATACTCATGGGGAAAATTAAGAATGGCTAATTGACCCCTCATATTATAAGCAGCTCTGTCATAAGCCCTAGCTGCTTCCTCAGCCGTGTTAAAAGTTCCAAGCCACACACGTTGCCCTTGCCTATTCGAATCGCGTATCTCCGCCGCAAACTTCCCCCATGGCCGGCGCCTCACGCCTCGATACTTCACCTCTCCTCCTAAATTCGCCTTTCCTCTTGCCTCCTTGTCCATGGTGTGCTGCATGGCTTGTGATCAGCTTGAAAGTAGCATATTTATATACAGCACTAGATTCTGCATTTTGGCTAATATTGGGGCCCACAATTAGTCTCCTGGAGAATCTTACGGATGAGAATTTTTTACACGTGTTTAATAGAAGTTTCTATAATGAATGAAAAAATGGATTTTCTTCAGTCCAATGTATCTGTCTCAATCAAGGGGATGGCTTTATGACTCGTTTCAATAATTATGGCAACGAAGAGAAAGCATGTTGTATGGACCCGGTTGATGTCGCACATGCGAAATTCCCCCACCGTGCGCAACTTTGCTCATTGATGATATCATCTAGACTACGTACTTCTGCATATTTCACGTGAATTATTAGATTATGATTGTTCTTTCTATGTCAATTAACGAATGTGTTTACAATAAAAGTGTTCCACTAAGTAACCTTTAATTATTAGATTATGGTTAAAATATTTTAGATACCTGTAATCAGGCAATTGTATCAGTGTGTGGCTTTTTGGCTTTGAAAGTTGGATTTAATTCGTCTTATAAGTGCGAGAATCAGAATTTTTTCTGCTAATGTTAGTGCATGGTGAGATCTGTTGAGCAAGGGGCAACGTATAACTTTGGCTACAAATTGTAATGGGAGAGTATAACAAACTACAAGAAAACGGTTTTTTAGAGTCGCAAAAGTCGACGCTAAAAGAGGTAAAAGTCGATGCTAAAAGTTTTTGCGTCAAACTATGGCGATGTAAAAAATAGATGCTAAAAACTGACCGGGAAAAGTTTTAGCATCTACAATAAAAATATCGACGCTCACCAAATCAGCGACGTTACATCTATTAAAAATTATTAAAAAAAAATTTATTAAAATATATTTAATTATCAATAATTATATTTAGCGTCAAATAAGCTTAGGCGACGTTAAATCTTTGCAAAAAAAATATGGGACCCACTATAGAACTCACCTAACCAACCATGAGTGGGGCCTCACACCTAAATCCTAGTATCACCCAACGATGGCCCTAAGCCCACAGTATAATTACCACTAGCGTCGCCTATGTTTTTGGCGACGTTTAATGTAATAAATTTAGCATCGCCAAAAATAGGTGACCCTAATTAATACTATTTATTATTATTATTATTAAAGGATTTTTAGCGTCGCCAAAAATAGGTGATGCTAATTATTATAATTAATGATTTTTATTTTTATTAATTATTATTACAGGTATTTTAGTATCGCCTAAAAAAATTAACGCTAAATATATTACATATAGCGTCGCCAAATTCATAGGCGACGTTAAAACTAACATACATTGTCGCTAATAAGTTTGACGTAAGATATTGTTATTTAGTTTTGATTTTCGTGACGACGCTAAATCTTTAAACGCTAGAGATTCTTCTTCTTGTAGTGATATTATATTAAACTTGATTGTGGTGGAGGCCATGTATGTAAAATCCCACATTAGTTGGAAGGATACTCGAGATATGTTTATGTGTGTTGAGCCCCATCAACTAATTTGATTTCTTTTTTTGGGGTAGGTTGTTTAATCAACCGAAAAAAAAAAACTTTAAGAGTGCTGAACGGACCGTTGGGCTAGCATATTTTTGGCTACTGGTATCAAAGCTAGTTCCCAAACGAGGACTTTTGAGTTCAAGAGGTGAATTATAATATCTCATATCGATTGGGAATTGGAAGTATGCCAACGAAAATTTTGGGCCCCAAACGTCTGAATAGTAATATTATATATGACCAAGGAAGGATGCTAGTTGGAGGGAGGAGGTAATCATAATCTACGTGATGCTCGTAATCCCAGCTGCAAAAATGCTGATAGAATTTGACGTCTTGCATTTCTGCTGTGGCGTTTCAGAATTTGCATGGGTTGGTGTTGAAAGTTTCTTATTTGGCGAGTCAAGCACGATTGATGTGTATAATTTGGATGGCGCTTCAATATGAACATAGTACTATGATTTTAATAGCTGGAAATTGAAAAAAATTATCAAAGTCCATTCGTTAATTATTTTTTTGGTAAAAATTAAGATTTTTTATTCAACTTTTTCATCAGCAAATCATTATTTTTAAAACCGGATTAGATTAGTCGATTAAACCGATCGAACTAAGAATCGACCGTGAGTCCGGTCCGGTTGAATACGAAAAATCGGTATATAAAAACTGGTCAAAACCGATTAATTGACCTGACTAGTTCTTAACTTTTTTAAAAAAACAAAAAAAATTTAATAATTTATAATTAATTAAAATTATTTATGACGTCGGTCAGTTCAACCAGCATCATAAGAAAATTGACCTTTATCGTCTAAATGTTTTTCGACGCTAATAAACACTATAGCGTCGAATTTTAAATTCGACGCTAAAAGTTAGACCTTTAGGGTCGAAATTAGATTCGACACTAAAAAGTTCCATCTTTAGCATCGAACACCTTTAGGGTCGAAATTAGATTCGACACTAAAAGGTTCCACCTTTAGCATCGAAATAATTGTTCGACGTTAAATGGTAAAACCTTTAGTGTCAAATTTTAAATTCGACGCTAAAAGGTTGACCATTTATTGTAGAAATGGTAGAACCTTTAGCACCGAACAATATTTCCGTCACTAAAGGTGTAACATTTTAACCCTTTAGCGTCGAAATTGATTTTCGATGATAAATATAAGTATTTTTAGCGACAAAATATTTGATCGCTGAAGATATATGAAGATGGTGGAAATGAAAATGGTGAAGAAAATGAAAACAAATGAAAGTAAAGATGAAGAATATGAAAGTGAAGATGAAGAAAATATATAGAAAATTAAACTTTATCATTTTCTTTATTATTTTATTAATTTTTATTGCTGTGATAAATTTTGTAATTTTAATTTTTATATCAATAAAGATATCGTTGTTATAATTTTTTATAAAAAATTTGTAATGATCTTCTTATGTTTTCTAAAAAATTAATTACTTTTGTAATGAAATTTAGTTTGAAATTAATTTGTAAAGTCAAACTTGTTATAATTAATTTTTAAAACTAATTATAACGAATTGTTTTTTTATTTTTACTATTTTCACCTTTAACGTCGAAATATTTCGTCTCTAAAGGTCTTCTGTGTCGAAATAAAATTTCGACACAAAAGCTTGGTCGATGAAAGTATTTAGTTTTTGACGCTAAAAGTATTTACTTTTAGCATCCAAAATGATTTTCGCGCTAAAGATAAGTAGTTTTAGCAAAAAACATTTCACCGCTGAAGATATATTTTTAGCATGAAAATCGATTTTTGACGCTAAATACCCTCCTCGATCAAGCTTTCGCATCAAAATTTTTCTTCAATGCAT